>RJWJ010021189.1:0-28190 GCA_004363605.1 Indri indri | reverse complement strand
AATGCCCTTTTTTAGTTGGTCTAAATATTTCCCAAGAAGGTTTACAGATCTCAGGGGCAAGCAAAAATTAGAACTGTAATAAAGAGATGTGGAAAACATAGTATGTTTGTCAAACACTATCGATCACATTGGATTTTTTTCTTGTTAAAAAAAGAATGCATTTTCATTAATGAAAGTTTATACTAAGCATAATAAGGCAAAAAAGAAGAAAATGAAATCTCTTTGGATCTTTCAACCCCTGATAACCACCGTTACTATTTTGGCATCTGTCATTTTGATCTTACATGAATGTGAATCTATAAACTAATCTATGCAATGTTTTATTAAAATAGATCATTTTGTACATAAGCTTTTGTAACATAGCATTAAGCATTCTTTGCTTGAGTCTTTTCCCACATTGTTAAACATTAAATTACAAAATAATTTTAGTATCTCAATACTATTCCATTGCATGTTTTCATCATCGTTTTGCTTTTTTTTCAGTTTTTCGCTATTATAAAATATACCTATCTCTTCATTAAATTATATACCCATGATTATTTATTTCCTTAGGGTAAAATTCTAAGGATGGGTAAAAGAGAACGTACATTTTAAAATACTTGAAAAGCATTTTGAAATTGCCCTCAAAATTTGTGTTATATTTTTAAAACATTGCCAATTTGGTAAGAAGCAAACAGCATCTCCCTGTTATTTTTATTTTTATTTTTATTTTTATTTTTAATTATGACTAAAGTTGAAGGTCTTTCTGTACGTGTTTTGGTGTTTATATTTCTCCTTTTGTGATTTATGCATTTGTAATATCTTAATGATGTGATTTACACATTTGTCTTTTTTTATTCTTTTTTTTTAATTTTTTTTAATTTCAGCATATTACAGGGGTACAAATGTTTAGGTTACATATACTGCCTTTGCCCCACCTGAGTCAGAGCTTCAAGCGTGTCCATCCCCCAGACAGTGCGCGCCGCACCCATTAGGTGTGTATATACCCATCCCCTCCTCTCCCCTCCCATCTGCCATTAGGTGTGTCTTAATTGCCTATCTTTTATTGTGGTGCTTACCTTTGTCTTATTGATTTGCAAGACTTCTTTATACAGTGAGGAACTAAACCTTTTGTAAGATCATTTTTCTTCAGCCCTTCCATTTTCAGAGCGCTTACAAGAAAGTGAGGCCTCCGGTCCTCATTTCTCTTCTGGAACAAGGCTCTGAATGAAGCTTAGGATGGGGAAAGCAATGAATTACAATTATTTATGAATGTTTACAGGCCAGAGAAACCAACTCAAAACCTTTAGTGCCTTAGGAGAGCTTAATAACATGGGAACACTTATTTGGAATGAGTTCCTTAAACTTGGCGTTCCAAAAACAATGTCAGCACTTTACGATGCGGTGACCTCCTTATCTCAAATAAAGACTAAGATATGTTTAATATGTACTTCAAATTTTATTGGTTAGTTATGCTTTAGATGTGGGCATTTTCATGGGTGAAAGTGTTAATATCAAGCCATATCCATGAAGATTAGATTTCCTTCCTTTCAATACTATCTTCCTGCTTAATTCTGAAAATTTTTCTTTGAGAAAAGGTCTCCTTTTGTCCTTGTGCAAATTTATGCAATAAAACCCTCTTGGTTCTAGGCTAGTAGTTTTCAAACTTGAGAATCACCTGGAGATCTTGTTTGAAATGCAAGTATCTTCCCATCGCTCTGCCCCCAAGATTCTGATTTTTTCAGGAAGACTTGCATTTTGAAAAACACTCTTTTGGGATTCTGCTATTCTAGGTTGTAAACCACCCTTCTCTGTCCTTGGAGCATGAGAACGTGGAACATGGAGAATTGCCCACATCTTCAGAGATCAGCTTATATCCGAAGGTCCCCAGGTGCACACTCAAAGCTAATATGGCCTTTGACGGGCCTAGGGGAGATGTCTTTCAGTGGTACCAGGAGGACAGACTCTGAGACCAAACAGACCTTGGTTCTAACCCCATTTTGGAAATAGCAGTGGGCACAAAGGACATTACTGATCATTAATGAATAATGACAAGTTGATATCACACACATATAAAATCCTCATTTAGCTCACAAGTGTTTAGTCTTTGCTAAAAGACAGAGGAAAGAACATAGTCTTGACTACTTGGTAGACACAACTAGAACCCAATTCCAGCCAGCTACTGGCTGGTGATGCAGAACAAGGGGCTTGATCTCCCTGGGATGATGATGATCATCTGCTCATGGGGGTTGTTGTGTAAATCAGATGACACAATCTTCATACAATAGATGTTTTAATAAATGCAATAGTCCATCTTTTCCCTCGTCCTTCTAATTAATCTTACACCAATCCAAAACTGGGTGAGGCTAAACCCTCACTTGAAATAAACATCACATTTCTCCCAGAGCCTTTTAAAAGAAGCTACTTTATTAAAAATGGTGGGAGGGTGCAATCTTAATGTATATTGTATCTCAGGGTCTCAGGGTCCCAACCTTCATTAATGTAACCAAGTGTAGACTTGTAGCCCACTGGGAGAGATGTTTCCATCAATGCCCCAGGACCATTGGAGCACCAGCAGTGACCACCTTGGCCCCTGGGATGTGTTTAAATACATAAGTGTCATTCATTTGTCTTTTCTCTAAATGATTAGATTATTCCAAGCTCCCTATTATCACCATCTTCCAAATAAGATGAGAAGGATCATCTGTCTCTTTAAGAATATTTAGTGTTCAATCATAACCAAAGGCCGTGTCTTTATTCCTATGAGAAAAAGTCAGCCAAGGATTTGATATAATTTCACGTATGGGTTTCTTTATGCCCCTGAAAGGATTGTCCTTCTGTCTTGTGTGGTGGAGTCCATCTGGCACAGCTCAGAGCATTCCCTCTGGTGATTCCTGGGGAGTCCATCCAGCACAGCTCAGAGCATTCAGTCTACTTGTTCTGTGCTCCGTTTGTGGCCACTCCACCAGATGTTATATACTGAGGGCTGTGGGAAGTCAGAAAGCCATGGCTTCCACTCCCTGGACCTTACACTCTAGCTTGTGATCTGGGGCCAGTCACTGAACTTCCCATCCTAAAAATAGGCATGAGAATGGCCACCTCACAAAGTTGTCGTGTGGATGAAATGCAGACAATACTTATTAAGTGCTTTAAAGTCTGCAATGAATTGCAACTGAGGCAGTAATGTTACAAGGAAACTGATATTTGTGGATCACTTACTGCCATATCAGGCCCTATCATGTATATTTTATATTTGTTACTGCATTTTATTTAATTGCTACCACATCCTTTCCTATAGGTATTAGCTTTACTCTTTGACAGGTGAGGGAGTCTCAGAGCATTTGAGCAGCTTTTCCAAGGGCAACACTAGTAGAAGGCAGCAGAGCTGGAATTCAAATATAATTCACTGTGTCTCCCCAAGCTATTCTACCACGTCCACCATAAAAAAGCCTATCCTTTTCATAGTGCTGCTTTCCATATAGTTTGGAATTCATTGAGGATGACGCCAGTGGGGTACACGGGAGGGGGTATACAGCAATTCATATGGCAAATACCTTGGAGGCAAAAAGAAAGCAAAATTATAACCCTGAACATTTCTTTCATCCTCTATTCATCCGCACACACACACCTGCACAAATATACACACATGTACACATGTGTAAGCACACACATACACAAAAAATCCATCACATGTTACTGGCAACACCCAGAACCTTGCTAAAGGTAAACTAAAATGAGGGTAACTCTAGTACCCCAGCTATGCATGCACATGTAAAAATCAAATCAAATAAGTAAATTCACAAATGCAAGAAACACCTTTTCTCCTATGGCAGTGGGAATAGAAATGATGAGTCCTTGAACCATCCCTGAGCTGTGTATCCAAAATAAGGCTGATTAGCTCCAGTGATCACACAGTTAGTCCTGTGATGAGATGTCTTAAGAGAGAGGGCAGAACCAGAAATAGCCTCTAAAAAGACCAAAGGCATATTAGACAAAACTGCAGGTGATGGAACTTCACTTTTTACATGCAAATAAACTATCAGATGTTGCCTATTTTTATGTAACAATAATAATATCATAAATAGTGCTTACTACAAAGCAAGTTCTATGCTGAGTATTTTGGAAATATTCATTTAACGTTACTTTTTTCCTGTCAGCGGCCACATAAAAACAAGGATTTGCTGCTCAAGGAACTCTTTAGACAATCCTTTGGCTGAGTACCATTGCTTCATATCTATGTCCAGAATTTTTCTAAATTCTCTCTGTCCTTTATAAAGAAAATCAAAGTTAAGTGGAGGCTTTAAAATTACCAAAAAAAAGGCACTGCAAATTCTAAACTGTTTCTTTCTTCTTCCCATTAACTCTTAATGGAGTTAAAATGATTGGAATAAAGTAATAAAGGAGGAATCGGGGCAAGGAAAATAAGGCAAAGCGAATGAGTGAAATTGCTGATGGTCAGGGTGTTGGACTCTGGCATCAGGTAATGAGAAAAAATGCACATTTTTATCTTGGAGACATTCAGAATTTGTTGAACCATTCCATTTTATATTTAGATGCATAGAGATGGAAACATGGAATGTGAACCAAATGGTCTCAGGTGTTCTCTTTCATTTTTCTAAATCAGACACTTCCTAATCATTTTCATGATCTTATTATTAAAATTATTTTTAAAGGAATTATTCTGTTACAGCATTAGGCCTCCTCCTTCATGTGTGAAGGGCAGGTTTCAAAAGGCTTAGAGAAGAAATCCATCTCTTATTCAAACAACAGCCTATGTGACTCCTTTCTATTCTTGATATTAACTGGTAAAATACTGCTATTTCTCCTACCCTCTAGGTAATCCAATGATATCAAGGGGTTTTCACATGTATGTTTTTATCAATCATTATCCAACTACATTCCCACAAAGCCAGCATTTTCTGAGTCAGAAGTGCCAATGTCACCTGTAATAGTGTAGTGTAGAATTACAGAATTACAGGGTCATTGACCTGGTCCCTAAAGCAATTCTAACGCTTCGTGTACAAACATCATCATAATCTACAACTAGGGGCTTCTAGGCAAAGAATATAGCAATAGTTTCCACTCTCTTGGCCTCCCCAAGGCTTGGGGGGGCTGAATCACTCAAGAACAAGAGTCCTTCCCAAGGATGGAAGATATTGAGGAGGGTGAGCTGGGTTGGAAGCTTTGTAAAAGTTCTGCCTGGAATTCTCATATCTCTGTCAAACTCCCCTACCAAGGAAGAACATAACATTAAAAAATGTATTACCTTTAAAGGTCTTCTGTCATCTAGGGGGGTGGGAGTAGTCTTCTCAGTTTCATACTTTTGAAGCTCTCCATCTTAGATACATGTTAGCATGTTTCCTTGTGAATCAACTAAACATGATGAAATCCACTTTTCTTCAAAGGTCAGTTTACTTGGGAAGGAACATGTCAGTGAGCAATTCCACAAACACCTATCACTCATAGAATTGCTCCTGATAATGATGTTATTGGAGTAGACATCAAGATAGAGAAGATGGTCTATTTCAAAACAAAAAAAATTGTTGAAAATTAGTCTCTTATTGCAATTATGCCTTTTATGCAAGTGGTCTAATTTAAGCAAGCTCTAGGCCATTGCCCTCCTACATAATGCATGAATTTAACAATAGAACAGAGGTTAAAAGCAAGAGGAACAGATTATCCCAATAAAAATTCTTCTTTAATTTAACAAATATATTAATTTATACTCATGAAAGATGTGCTAGAAAATTATCTTTCTTCGAACTAAGCTTATCCAAAGATGAAATGGGCTGCCAAGTAAGAATTCGATTTCCCCCATCGCTGTAAATATTCAAGGAGTAAACAGCTCATACCTAAGAGATTACTGTGTGACATTGGCATTGGTAACCAAGATGACATATATAATCCATTCCACCTGTAAGATTTGTAATCACACATAATCTTGAATAAAAAGACAGAGTACAGGTGTAGTTTGGACCATGAACTAGATAATTGCTGGAGTTAGACGCTCCCTCTACATCTTGCACAGATGTAAGAATTTAGTCAGTACCTTTCAGCTTACAGTCAAAATGGAGAATCTAGGAGAGCATGGTGATTTTTCTCCCCCTCACCTGGGAAGATTTCTCAAGACTGTCACAGGCAAGGAAACATAGAAGGCTGGAGATTCTGTCCATCACCTCTGCAAGTGAGCTTCCCTGATCATTCCTCTGTGGATGTAGAATCTGGAATGGACTTTTCATCATGTGACTAGACTTGGGTTTCCCAGCTTCTTTGTGCCAGATCTAAGAACCCATTGACCCTCGTGGCTCTGATTTCATTTCCGAAGATTTCTTCCAAGAGAATACAGGGCCAACATCCCCAGACATGAACAAAATAGAACACAAATTCTTCCTGCCTTGTTTCCTTGGAAGGAACTCCAAGTCTTAACTTCATCAAATCAAGTAGGAATATTCATTTTTGAAACAGTTTATTAATCTTTCAAAGATCGTTGTCCCTCTTCTGCTGTTGCATTTTTAAAAATCCACTGTCTTTTGTTTTCTTGTTTTCTTCCCTGTTATCAGTTCACCCATCAAAGCCTGAGAAAAGGGCTCATTACTTTGCATGGCACTGTGCTAAGGATACATTCATCAATCAAGAAAATACAGCAGTGCCATTTTATTAAACTAATTCATAGGGTGTCTAAAGTCCATTCTTTGCTCAGGTCATGCTTCACTTTCATTCTATACCAAGATTTACATAGACTCAAATTTTTAACACATTCCCTTTCTATGTATCAGAAATTACACCATTGAAATATACCAAGAAATGCTGTCATGCAGTCATGCACTCTATAAACAAGATGGTTTTACCCTGAAAAATAGCGAGGTAGCAGCAGTTAGTGCAGTCACTGAGACCTTGCATTCTAGAGTCAAACTCTTTGGATTCCCTTTTACAATCTGTGAAGGTGTGAGTGGGTTTCTCAGTTACTCTAATCCTCAATTTCTTTACCTACAAAACGGGGATATGATAAACAGGATCTTCCTCAAAGTTTTGTCATGATAATTAAATGAGAACATCCATGTAAAGCACATAGCTCAGTGCCTGCCTCACACTAGGTATTAGTCATTCAAATTTGTTACACTAGATTCTGACCTTTTCTGAAGCAACCAAAACCCTACAGATTGAAAAATAATAATATTCCAAATTCTAATCTAAACTCTCAAAGGAAGTGTTTGTAATTTGTTTCAAGCATCATGTCCTTCTGATTGGTACAAATCCCATTTAGAATTGGCTCAGATGCTGCCTCAGGAGCTTCCTGCTCGTAGACAGTGGTCCATTGGAACAAACACTTGACTGCAGTCAAGAGATGTGGCTTATTGTCTGAACTTTGCCACCAACAAACTAATTGACCCTGATGACAAGCTCTTTCCCATCTCTGGTCCTCAAGTGTCTCATCTGAAAATATATGTATATATATGATTGCCGAGTTATCTTGCACATCAACAACTCAGGGTATTATAAGGTTGTTTTCAAGGATACCTTTCCTAAGGATGCTGGAGAAGCTGAGAATTCCCCCCAGTGATGGGGGATATTTGAGGAAGCAAGGGGAGGAACAAGGCAGGGTCTTTTTCCAAGTTGAAGGACCACACATGAGATCATAATCTCTTTAGAAGAATTCTTTCTAACATGGTGGACAAATTGGTCAATGACTCTTTTGGGCTCCCTACTAAGTGCAAGGTACGATTCTATACAGAGGAATAGAAAACAGCATTCTAGAAGGCAACACTGTGGTTGAAAAGTCAAGCTTCACAAAGGTAAAAGTATAGCAATAAAATAAGCATAATTAATTGATTAACAGTAGGAAACATTTATACAGGGTTATCATGTGCAAGGCACTGTTCTATTAACTATTAACTCATTCCATTAACCCTTATAAGACCCTTATAAGACCCTTATAAGACAGTTCCTATTATTATTTCCATTTTCTAGATGAGGAAACTGAGACATACAGAGATTAGTAAATTTGTCCAGGGTTGCATAGCTAGTAAGTATTGGAGCTGGGATTCAAATCCAGGTAGTCTAGCTCCTGATTAGTCCATTCTCATAACCAAGATATAAAAGGATAAGCAGGGTCAGGTAAAGACAAAGCAGGTGACAAGGAGTCTTTAACTTTGGCAGGCAGGAGCACACAACTAACCTAATATAGCTATGAGCCACCGTGTTCAGACCTTCTCAAATCAAGAGGAAGTGAAATGAATCACCACTCCATCTCAGTACCCTATCATCCTAAGCCAATTAGGAATTTTCTTTTCATAGTGCTGCTCTCCTTGCGTTTCCAAAGTAACAGTGCACTCCATTCTGAAATCCAGCATTTTATATTTGATTGACATCAATTTCACAAATATTATAAGGTTATTTTATGTGGCTGTGCTAGGCACTGAAGTCCAAACAGGAAAATAATAGAATGCTTTAGCATCACAAAGTGTATTAAAATACAAAATGTGTTCCCATTTAACAGGCAAGAAAAGTGAGGTTCAAAGAAATTAGCTTTGCTCACAGTGAAATGCTGACAGATCTAGAGGCAAAGTCAGTCCTACTACTTTGTCTCCACCCAGCTTGCCATCTAATGAAAACAGAAAACATGAAACCTCATGCATTTTAGTCTAAAGTCTAGACGAATGATGATTGTGTGACATTTTTTAAGTCTTAAGTAAGAAACATTCAGGAAAG
Organism: Indri indri; assembly: GCA_004363605.1. Classification (NCBI taxonomy): domain Eukaryota; kingdom Metazoa; phylum Chordata; class Mammalia; order Primates; family Indriidae; genus Indri; species Indri indri. The sequence continues at coordinate 19,502 of RJWJ010021189.1, read as the reverse complement.
GAATCACAGAGACTCCGGCTTGGGATCTATAGGAAAGGACATTTTCATGATGATAATGGGCTAATAACGGAAAGGAACCCTTTGCGAAGGAGCCAGCTCTCAGGCTCAGGCACTGGGAGTTATCAAGTTGAGGGTGTTTATAACCCTAGGATACCCTATCCAGGCTCGGAAAAAAGAAACCCACTTCCCTGGACAAAGCAGAGAAGGTCACCTGATGATAATTAAAAGACATTTGAGTAGACATCAGGGATACTACGGAAAGGGTTTCTGAGTTGGGAAGGCAGCAGTCCATTACAAGTCCAAGATGCTGTGATGATGATAGTGATGATGACAGGTGATGATGATGATGATGATGGTAATGAAAAAAGGAGGAAGAGAATGATTAACTATACTAAAAATTATTATTGTTTTTTTAATTCTATTATCAAATCTAAATAACCAAGCTGGTTTGAAATTAATCAGTCAGCCAACGAAAAATAATTAGATCTTGTGTAATTGCTAGTTAGAGGGAATTCAGACATTTGTCTTTCTTTGAATTAGCAGCTTTCTGGCTAACTCATTTATTTTCAAGCTGGCATGTGTGGGTCTTTATGATTGTGCCCTGTTCTTAGGCAGCCCTATTGGTAACTGTGAATAACATGGGTTTTCTGTGGTTTTATCAAGAGTGAAGATGGCTTACGGTGATTCTTTAGAGCCATGTTCCTAACTCCCCTCCAGAGACCAGGCAGGTTGCCAGCAAGTGGACAGAGGCCTCAATACAGGGAAGCAGAAAAAGCATTGCCCAGGAAAAACAATAAATTTGCAGTCCCCAAGCAGCATGATGCTTCACCTATGTAGCTCACCAATTACAGGTCATTCCCCAAACCTTAGCCATGACACTGAGCATTAAGTGTCACTCCAGGAAGTCAGCAAGAGAATAAAAATCATGTAATTGTTGATTACAGACACTATACCAACAAAAAGTCAGACTAATTTTCTTATTTCATTGACCTGACTGAAACCTTGTCTTGGTATTGTGGACAAGGAGCCCAGGGTGTTGTGAGAGCTCTATTTGCCAGCTTCCTGTATGAAGTAACTGTGAAATTCAAATCAGGGATTACAAAATTCCAAAGTGAGCCTTACCTTTCTGTTTCCCCCCATCCCACTCCCAAGAAATGACCTGCATGCTGTGTGATCAAAGCAAGTTACCAGACCTCTCTGGCATGAACGTAAAATGAGGGGCTTGGTTTGGGCTAATTCTAAGGTCTGTTTCAGTTTTAAAAACCTTTCCTCCCTTGAAAAGAAGTAGATTATTCCTCAGCTTAGAGACTCCAAGATGGTTCGAGAGACTAGGCAAAAGCAAGGGAAGTATGCATCCAATGCTGACCTTCAAGAAGCTTTTGAAGCTGAACAATGAAATTACTGAGTACTCTGGATAATCAAAATAAAGTTACCCCCATTCCCCAGGGCTGCCTCTAGCAGACACAGAAGGCGTCAAACATATTGGTCTATCAGTCTGGTTTCTCTTGTGTGAAATGAAAGGGCTACACTAGCTGGAGATCTCTTAGGCTACTTTCTATTCTAAGAGTCTGTAAATTTATTTTCAATTGTTTTTTTATAAAAAAGGATGCAGAAAGACTCTCTGGTAAAACATTTCCCTATGTTCCAAAACCTAACAAGAAACAGAGCAAGATCCTTAAATGACTTAAGTTTACTCATGAAGAAAGTCAATGTGAATTTGATTTGCTGCGTATATGGATGTGTGCTCTTATGTTTTGTCAAAATGATGTTCGTTTACAGGGAGGGGAAGAACTGCATAAGCTCATGCAAGTCCCCCTCCTACTGTATCTACTGCTGGGCTCTCACTGGAAGGCGGTGGGAGGAGTGGAGAATTTATTACTCTGTGAAGGTTTTATTAAAATATGGATTCCTCTTAATTTTTTAAAAAAGATTTAATTGCCTTGTTTCTTCTTGATGTTTCCTTCCACCCAAACCACTGGTAAAAGCTTAACTCTTCCAAAAGCCCAACTCTGCTGCAAAGTAACTCATTCTCCCTTTTTTTAAATTACAGTATTCTCAAATGAGGGATGAAGTATTCAAGTCCAACCTGGTCTGTGCGTTCATCGTTCTTCTATTTATCACGGCAATACAAAGTTTGCTTCCTTCTTCAAGGTAAATATGAAAGAACTAATTTATCAGGTGAAATGTCCTTATGAGATTATGGTCCCTTACCTGGAGCCAGCCAGCTGTCTTTTGAAAGGATCAGAATTTAGAGCAACTGGGTCCAGGACCCATACCAAAATGTTTGACAGTATCAATGTTTACTCTGATTGTCTTACTCTGCACAGTAATCTCATTACTCTGCCAGGGCTAGAGTCTTTTCCCCATTCTTAATAAAAACAACAACCAAAATTAAAGCAGGCCTCACTCTTATTTGACATTACACCCAAGAATGCAGAAAGTAAGTCCAAGGGCCTCAGTCATCCTTTACTTATTCATTTGTTAGTATGAATTGTTTGTAGATACAGCATCATAGCTTCCCGAGAGAGCTAAATTAGCACCTTATTAATAGTGCAAACACCTATATGTGGCCAGTCATTGCTCCAAATATTTTACATACAATAACTCCTGAAATCCCCATGGCAACCCTCTGATTCTATGATTCTCTCCATTTTAGAGAAGAGGGAACTGAGGCTCAAAGTACTGAAATAAGTTGCCCAAGATCTCACAGTTGAAAGATGTTACAGCTTGGATTCAACTCAGGAAGTCTAGCTCTAAAGCCTGGGTTCTTAACACTCTGTTAGGCACATACTTATATAGTCCAGGTTACAGGTGCCATAGCTGGGATTTGAACCTAGTTCTGGAATAGTCCAATGACCTGCTTTTTCCTCTCTCCTACACTACAAACTAGCTCCTCCCTCTTTTCTCAGCCAAATTGCCTTCCCTCATGGTTTTCCCTTTCACGTGGTTAAAAATAACATCAACAAGTATTCTTTAAATATTTATATAAGCAGAGCAGCATGCTAGCCCCTGTGGATGGTACAATTTTGCAAGAGGAAGTCTGTACTATCTAAGACATAATAGAGTGGGAGACAGAGACATTAACAATGGCTCCCACTAATTAAGCACTTAAGTACTAAAGGTTTGCACAGATTGTCTCAAAAACAGCTTCAAAAGTAACCAATAGGTGAGACAGCATTCTAATTCCCATTTTGTAGATGAGGATTTATCCCAGGTCACATTTCTATAACATCTGACCTGAGATTTGAACCCAGAGACAAAGTCTGTGCTTTTAACTCCTTACGTGCTTTGCACCAAAATCAGTGATTCGTTCAAAGAAAAAAAAATTGCAGAAAAGACATAATTTTGGGTTGAGTAGAATAAGGGAGAAAAAGTGGAAGAGAATTCGCATTTAGAAAGGAAGATTAACAAAGGCACAGAAATGTGAAAGACCTTGTGTTTGTAGAACAGTGAGTAGGTAGCAGAGCCTATAGTAAAGGATTTGCGCAAGGGTGTGGTGGGCACTGAGGCTGAGTAAGGAAAGAGCCAGCGGAAGTTCAATGTCCATAATTACATTAAAGACTTTGGAATTGATCCCAGGGACAGGAAGGAGCCCCTGAAGATTTTTAGGAGGGTTGTAGCATGATGCTATGAAAGAAAGATGTTCAAGTTAACAACCACTCAGGGAATGGTAATGTGTGATGTTTTCTGGATTGGCAAGGCACAGTAGGAGAAGGAGAGTGGGATTCCAGGAAGAAGGTGGCAGAAGTGGCATGTTTCTAATCTCTCGGAATTCCCATATATTTGACCAACTAAATAACTAAACCAAAAACCTCATGGACTAGCTTTATAACAAAAACAGGTGATGTGGTAGCCCATAAATTCCAAAATGGAAGTGGGTGGCGATAATCCTCCAATAGCCTCAAGATTTGTGTGATATCGGCATCTGTGTGGGAGAAAGCAAAAAGTAGTGCTGGGAATCTGCCATGCCTGGGAACACAGGGACCCAATATAGCCAGCAGATATTCACTGGAAAGTGCCATGGCCCAAATTGAGAAAGCAACTGAAAGCGGGAAGGAGTTTTCCCGATCCAATAGCAGTTGAATGCAGAGGTCCACACACAGGAAAGTCTGAAGATCTGGAACCATCAAGACACCAGGAAGTCTTAAAATATTGACCATCCAAATCTCCCTCCTGGGATAAAACCCTATAGGGGCGGTGAATGAAATCAAAATTACTCACAATAAAGGTTATAGAGGAGAGGAGAAGGTCCAGGTAAAAGTGGGAAGGGAATGTAGCTATCGTGTTTTTGAACATTACATGAAAACAACCAAAAAGAAAGTTCTGTAAAGTTGAAAAAATACTATCCTCAACCACACTTTCTAAAAGTTCAGGAAGGTGTTTTACACAAAAATGAACAGTAAAATGTATTGATAGCAATCCCATTCTAAGCTATTATAAGAAAAAAGAGAATAAAAGTAGAATAATATCCTATAGCCATTGAAAGCACTCCAAAAAGACATGCCCACAAAATATATCAAACCTTTAACCTATTCTTCAAAAGGAGCTGAAGCACTTAGTGTGATTGAAGACATTAAATAACCTAACTCAGAATTAGAAAAACTTAGAAGTTTGGCAAGAGAGCTCGGAAAAGAACTAGAAATAAAATAAAGACATATTTCAAAAAAGAAGACAATAAAATGGAATATACAGCACATAAACACAGCAAATAATGACTTAAGAGAAAGAGAGATGAAAGAAAGAACATAGTTAAGTCAAGAAGAAAATCAACACGATTGACAAAGCCTTCTTTCCCACCTCACCACCACACAACCAAGGATCCAATATGCTAATCATGTATTACAGCAGAAAGAGCTGTGAGACATAACTTCTTTCTGAGGAAGAATACTTAGGGAAGTCCAAGCCAAGAAGGGGAAACAAGGACACTAGAGGAATCTGAAGCTGCCGGTACATATATTAATAGCTACAGCAAACGCTAAACATAGCCCAACCCCAAGCCGGATTAACATAAATCCTCACGATAAAGATCTATTTACATCAGTTTCTATTACCTAATACAATATGACCAGTTTTCAACAGAAAATTGCAAGGCATGCCAAAAGGAAAGGAGAGACAAAACAACCATCAGAATCAAACTCCTGTACAGTAGATGTTAAAATTATCAGATGGGGAATTTTAAATAACTATCATTAATATATTAAAGATTCCAGTAGAAGTCAACAACACGCAACAAGAAATGGATGATATAAGCAGAGAGATAGAAACTCTAAGGGAGAAACAAAATAAAGTCAAAGGAAAGGCTAAAAATCAGAAACATTGTAATAGAAATAATGAATGCCTTCGATGGATGCATCCGTAGGCTCAGCAGGCCGAGGAAGTAGTCAGTACACTTGAAGACAGGTCAACAGAAACTTCCCAAACTGAAATGCAGGGAGAAAAAACAAATGGGGATGGGGCCGGTGTAACAGGTCAAAGCATCCAAGAACTCCGTGACAATTTCAAAAGAAGAAACATGTGCATAATTAGATTAACAGGAGAAGAAAGGAGAACTGAGCAAAAGAAACAGTTGAAGTAGTAATGGCCAGAAATTTTCCAAAATTAAAGACAGACTCCAAACCACAGAACCAAAGAATCTCAGGGGTTAAGCACCTTGGTTAAATAACCAAGCAGGATAAACACACACACACACACACACACACACACACACACACACACACACACACACAGTATATTCAAACTGCAGAAAACCAAAGACAGAGAGAAAATCTTAAATCAGGAGGAGGGACACCACCTTACCTACTAAGGAACAAAGACAGACATTACATCATACCTTTTGTCAGACACTGTGCAAGCAAGAAGAGAATGGAGTCACATACTTAAAGTGTTGAAATAATAACTATCAACTTAAAATTCTGTGTCCTTCATAAGTGAAGGAAAAATAAAGACTATTTTAGACAAATGAAAACTGCATATTCAGCAGAACTTCTCTGCAAGAAACATAGAAAGGCAGTTCTTCAAACAGAAAGGAAATCATAGAGTCAGAAACTTGCATCTCCATAGAGAAAGGAAAATCATCAGAGAAAAAATAAATGACGTTAATTAAATAAGATGTTCTTTTTTCTTATTCTTACTTAAACTAAAACATAGCTGTTTGTTTAAAGCAACAACATTAACAATGTATTTGGTGGTTATAAATATTGGTAAAAGTGAGCTGAATGATAGCAATGTGGCAAGGGACATGAGGAAAGAATTGGGAACGCTTTGATTTAAGGTACCTGCATTACACATGAAGTGGTGTGTTGTTATTTGAAGGTAGACTTAGATTAATTAAAAATGTATATTGTAAACCCTTGAGTAAACACTAAAAAAATTTAAAAAGAAATATGATTGATATGTTAAGAAAGGAAATAAAATTAAATCATATAAAATGCACAATTGAAATAAGACAACACGCAAAACAAGAGGAACAAACAAGGAATAAATGCGATGGATAAAAATAATGACAAAGATGATAGATATGAATCCAACTTTAAAAATAATCACCTTTAAATGTGAATGATCTAAACAAACCAGTTAAAAGGCAGAGCTTGTCAGAGTGGATAAAAGCAAAACCCCAACTACATATTGTCTACAAGAAGCCCACTGCGGATATTAAAACTCAAATAAGTTAAAAGAGGTGTAGAAAGATACACCATGATACCACTAATCAAAAGAAAGCTGAAGTAGCTATATTAATTTCAGACAAGCAGACTAAGAACATGGAAAATTATCAGAAATAAGGTTGGAAATTACATAACCATAGAAGGGCCAAGTCTCCAAGAAGAACTAACAAGATGAACATTGATGCACCCAACAAGAGGGTATCAAAAGGCGAAAACTGATAGAACTGAAAGGAGAAATAAATAGTTGAAGACTTCGACATCTGTCAGTAATTAATAGATCATGCAGGCAGGATGCTATCAGCACAAAAAAGAGAGGAAACTGTACCTCCTGATGAAAGAGCACGATAGCACGCACAGTCCAACCAGAGTGATCAAGCCTAAGTTTTATCAAGCCCTTGCATCCAGCTTTCAACTTACAGGAATTACAGAGGGCAGAGGATGTTGGATGAATACACACCAATAAAATCCAGACAGTGGGTAATACTACAGGTCAAAGGCACATATTTTTCAATAAACAGATTGTAAAGAAAATAAAGGATAAAGAGAGAAGTTATAGATTTTAAGATTTAAAAGACAAATCAAATTTAATAAAGAGTGGGTGAGGCCAAATTCTAGTGCCCATGAATAGACAATAAAAATATAAAGAAATGAGAAGTGATTAAAATTGGGGTTGGGAAAGATGACTGTGATTGGGACAAGCTCATGGATAAGTTTTCAGTGTGCCTTGCAAAGTTTTGTTTCAGGAACTGAATGGTAGTTACCAAGGTAGACACTTTATAACGACTAATTAAGCTATATTGTTATAGGTTTTCTTTATTTATGCTTCATTTTACAATTTAAAAAGGTCTTAATGGGGGAGGCCTATGTACTCCTGCCAAATGTGAGCTAGGAATCCTTCCACCAATAGCCACTGAATGCTTATTATGCACCAGACCTGTTCTAAATTCTGGGAATACATCTCTGAACAAAAAAAGGCAAACTAACAAAAAAATCCCTGCTCTCCTGGGGGTAATAATCTGGTGGAATGAGACAAAGAAATAATTATTATAATATGCGTGTATCTGTCTAGATGTGTATGGTATATACATAGCTACTTACATGCTATGTGTATGTTAATAGATACATACACAGGTACATATATACCACCCATGTATAGATAGATACGCATATGCTCTGTGTATATGCATATCTACATATCATTCATTGTATATGCCATGCAATGAATAAATCAGAGAAGGATACCAGGGAGCACCAGGAGAGAATGAGTTTCCTGACTACCCAAGTGCCTATGAGGACTAGGGTCCCAGGAAAAGAGATCTCAGAGTGGTGGGCTGTGAGAATTGGTGGAGTCTTACCAGATTCATGCAAACTTGCTGGACTCCCTCTGTACTCCTATCAATGGGAATGTGGGAGCCAAGAAGGACATGGCCATAGCTGTTACAGGCTCCCTCTGGACTCCTAAGCACAGGGCACTGACATTCCCAGCAAATATCTGAGCACCTCCTATGTGCCAGTTTGTGCTGGACAATGGAGAGATACAGTCATCATACTGCCATCATAAAACTTACAATCTAGAGGGGCTAAAACATGATTAGCTGGACAGCTATAATATAGGGCAAGCCTGAGGTGGATGGGATGTGGAGGAGCTGGGTGAGGCGAAGGGATCAGGGAGGGCTGCCCAGGGAACGTGACAGCGACGGCTCAGCTGCCTCTGGAAGGAGCTCACCAGATCATGGAAGACCACTGAGAATGTTCTGGAGGAGAGGGGTTGTGAGCCCGTAAAGGGTTGTGACTGGTTGACAGAGGAGACTTTATTGAAGCATTTTAATCAAAGAAGATATGTGATCAGATTTGTGTTAGGAAGGATCACACTGACTGTGGACAAGGGACAGGAGGGAGTGAGATCTGGAGTTAGGAAGACCAATCAGGAGGCAACTGCGAAAATCCAGGCAAGAAATAACAGAGACAAGACAGTGGCAGTGGGGTGGACAGGGTGGGAAGAATTTGCGGGATATTTAGAGCAGAGAGCTGGCCATTCCCATGACTGACCGGACGTTGGGGATGAGAGAGAGGGAGATGACCAGGATGACCCTGAGAGTCTGGACTTGGCACTGGGCAAGAGAAGGGGTCACTGACTTCCATGCATGGGAAGCGAGCATCGCACTTCCCAGCTGGCCTGGGCAGTTCCTGTCCCAGGTGGTGTGACCCGGGGGGTGAGCCAGCTGCTACAGGCTGATTCCTGGGCTCAGAGGTAAGAGAACTGGAACCTCACCCAGCACCTAGTTGGAAGAAGTCTCTGACTCTGGGGTCCACGCTGAAGCCCATAACTGAAATCAGCCAGTGCCCCAACCTCACTTGCTTAGAGAAGAGGAGAAACCTGGCAATGAAGGAAACTATGAAGCTGAACTCTGACCAGACAATCCACACGTTGTTGGAATTGAGTGGCCCATTTGCTCCAGACACAGCAAAAGCTTTCTTTAATACGTGCTGGCTTCCTCTCCAACTCATTTTGTTTCTGACTGATGCTTTGCGACTAAACAGATGGTGAGTGCCTTTCACTGGTATTTCTTCTGTCACGGATTTTTTTCAGGAGATGAGGCAGTCTCTACTCATATGACCACAGCTAATTCCCAGACCTGAGGCAAAAATTAATGGACCCTAGCAAAGAAAGACAGTGTTTGCCCAGCTCTTTCTTTTAATCTCCACACGCACACAGAAGGGTAAATCTCCAAGAAGGGTAAACTGAGGGAAGATTTAAAAATACCCTTTTCAATTATAGAACAATATACCTAAGTCTGCACACATGGTGATGAGAGAGACAGAGAGGGGGAGGGGAAGGAAAGAGGGAGGGAGGAGGGAGGGAGGAAATGGGGAAAAGAAAGAGAGAGGTAGTGAGCAAGAGAGGGAGGAAAGAAAGAAAGAAAGAAAGAAAGAAAGAAAGAAAGAAAGAAAGAAAGAAAGAAAGAAAGAAAAAGAAAAAGAAAGAAAGAAAGAGACACTGAGTCTTATTATTTTCTGTGCATTTTGCTAGCTGTATCTATGTATTTAACTTCTCTGAAGCCTCTGTTTTCTCATCTGTAAGATGGGAATAATGATGTCCACTTGTCAGAATTGCAGTAAGAGTTAAATTAGCCATTCCCATTTTTGTGAAATTCTGGTTCCCTTCCCCTTTCGGAGCCACAGAATTTTCATCTGTTGAAAGGGCTAAGAGTATCTACCTCTCAGGGTTGTTGCAAGGCCCAAATGCACTATTGCACTCACAGCCTCTTTGCAGATTCTAAAGTGTCATCTCCTCAGTATGATCCCAGTTTCTGTTTCCTGTTATACCACAAAATGCTATAGGCTGTTTACTCATCCCCACTGATCCCTGCTTTCCCGGCAAATGTCAAATCATGATATCAACCCAAACCCTGTTTTAAAGGCAGACTGCAGAGAATAATTAGAACTTAATATCTAGAAATTATTTGGGTAGAGCTGTTTGCAAATCCCTTGTCATTCTTTTTGAGACTCGATTTCAGAAATGAAAGGTTTCCTTGCCTCTTATGTGCACCAACAATGCAAAAGCAAATTGAGAACCTCTGGATGCCTGAGTAGCTCTATAATTAGATAAAATTTACGATCTGATGTATAATGTTTATGTGTGAAGAAATAAATGAATGCTGAGGAGCTGCTGCAGAGATTTCCAGAGGAATTTTATATGCAGTGCCAGTACCTTGCTTAACAAACCTGTCTTATAATTAATACTTTTCCCAGAGATCTTTGATATGCCTTTGGTTTCCTGAATTTCACCATGGACAGAGAAAGAGAACTAATATTTCTCTGAGTTCTTATTTTACTGCCTTATTACTTTATTGAACCTCCTTTAAAAGGCTGTAAGCCGAGCATGGTGGTGCGTGCCTTTAGTCCCGGCTACTCGGAAGGCTGAGGCGGAAGGATGACTTGAGTCCAGGAGTTTGAGCTTACAGTGCACTATGATTGCACCTGTGAATAGCCACTGCACTCTAGCTGGGCAACACAGTGAGACCCTGTCTCTAAAAAAGTAATAATAATAATTTCTTAAAAAGGTAGGCTTAAAAATTCTGGTTTTACAGATGAAAAATGATGCTCAGAAGAGTTAGTTACCTCGCCCAAGGCTGCGCTATTCGTTATGTTTTGGAACTGCAGGTCCAAACATGCAAGGCTTTGCTCTTGCCACAGACCATGCTGCCTGTCTTTCATCTCCCTTTCCCTTTTTCAGCAAACCCCAAAGGAAGTCATTTAAAACTGTGACAGGGGTTCAGGTGAGTTCTGTGTGCAAATCGTCTCATACAGCCCTCCAGCATGCCCTCATGGCCCCCAGAGAGTATATCCAAAAGTCCAATAGTTAAATGGGCAACAAAATAAAATATCTAGTTTATAAATTTCCAAACAAATGAAACTATCATAAAAGCTGGAATACATAATGTGGCTAAAGTCAAGAGACCACGTGGCCTCTATCCTGAATCTCTTGAATCTCTGCTTTCCCCCTGGACCCCACTTTTAAACTCCAGTGTGAGACCCTACCATTCTGATACTGGGAAAGACCAAAATAAGGCACACCCGCCAGTGCCAGAGATGAGTGAGTCCGACCTAAGAAGGTGTCTGTCTGTGCCGAGGGCCAGAGCTAGCAGACCTGGGTTTCCTTTGAAGGGAGAGGTGGCCAGACCTCCTCCCTTAGGGCAGATCAAGCTCTGGCTTCTCTCTCATCCCAGTGGATCTAAGAGGAGGAGAAGACAAGTGTCTGAACTGTGCATAAACACTGACCTTTAACAGTGACCCTGCCCTCCAAGAATAGTGAGGTCCACTGAACATCCCAGATGGGTTGTGGGTTAGCCCTTCCTCCTTCTTTGGCGAAGACACAGTAAGCAGGTAGAGAGAAAGTCTGGGAGTGTGGGTGGGGGGCCTGTTCCCTATGAAGGCTGGTGAGGGGATGAACAGAGTCTTCTCTCCCCACACAAATCAAAGCCAATGGATATTTATTGAACACCATCTGTGTACCCAACAACCCTATGCCAGATGTCATGGAAAAATCGAAAGGAAAGCTGAGCTTTGCAGGATGAACAGGACATGCCCCAGGCTGCATACAGTTCTGTATTGCCCTGACCACGGAGTGCAGAGAAGTGAGAGAGACAGAGTAAAGGCAGGAGAGAGAGCTAAGAGCAGCCGTGCAAGGCCTGCTTGCCGTGCTGAGGTCCATAGACTTTATCTGGATGGCAGTGGCGGCCACCTGAGTCTGAGGATCCTGCTGAGCAGCTTTCAAAGTTACCTTTCTCTGGTTTCCTTCTGCCTTACACTTTGTTCATTTGGGGTATTTTTTTTTTTCAATTTTAGGCATTTCTTTATTTCAAAATATTAAGGGGATACAAATGTTGTTACATGTATACCTTTCATTATACTTAAGTGGGGGCTTTTAGTGTGCACATCATCTAAATAGTGTCCATTGTACCTGATAGGTAAGTTTTTACTCCTCCCCGTCCCCCTCTGCCCTTCTTGGTTTCCAATATCCCTTACATCTCTTTGTATCTGTGTGTGCCCATCAATTATCTCCCAATTATTAATATTAGAGAGTACATGTGGTGTTTGTTTTTCCATTCCTGAGATACTTCACTCAGGATAATGGTCTCTAGTTCCATCCAAGTTTCTGAAAAGACATTATTTCATTCCTTTTTATATCTGGGTAGTAACTCCATGGTACATATATATCACATTTTCTTTATCCACTCATTAATTGATGGGTACTTAGGTTGATTCCATCCACATCATTGCAATTGTGGATTGAACTGTGATCAACATTAGAGTACAGGTGTCTTTTTGATAAAATGACTTCTTTTTCTTTGGGTAGATACCCAATAGTGGGATTACTGGGTCGAATGGTAGGTCTACATTTATTTCTTTGTGGAATCTCCCCCATACTGTCTTCCACAGAGATTGTACTGATTTGCAGTCTCACCAACAATGTATAAGCATTCCTTTCTCCCTGCATCCATGCCAGCATCTGTTGTTTTTTGACTTTTTAATAACGGCCATTCTGACAGGGATAAGGTGGTATCTCATTGCCTCACATTTTGAAACAAGACATTCTTATCTTTGACGGCTGCCTCGTGTTATTGAGACACACCAGCCTTGGAACTGGCCCCTTCTCTCATGAGACTGCCTGACAAAGTGATCCACCTGTGTTCTCTTTCATTCATCTCCCCTGATGCCCAGGAATAATGGTGTGTTGTCAGGGAGTGTTTTTCCAGTCTGTTTCGGGGGAAGTTTCCCATCTGCCTAGAGCCCTCTGGGAACTTACTGATGCACAAACCTTCTGTTCTTATCTAGAACTCCCACCGAGAGTTCTTGTCAAGGTGATCCACAAAATCAAAATTGTGCAAGTGAAAAAAACAAAACAAAACAAAAACCAGACTTCTACCAATGATAGCTGAGGCTGTGGGAATAGTCACTTTCCAGCCTTCATGTTCCTTGACCACACAGAGGGAGCTGACATTCTTGATTACTCCCTTCTTGTAAATTTCTTCCCCCAACGCCTGCTGCCATGGTGCCATGCACTTCCGCTCTTCTGTCTATCTGACCACATTTCCTAAATTCCTTTTGCTGCTTTATCTTCTTCCAGCCCGTTAGCGTCTCCCACAGCTTCATCTTGGGTCCTCTCACTTCTTGCTGTGCACACCCTCCCTGGGGAAATGCCTCCATTCCCATATCTTCAGCCACCACCTATTCCACCCAGCCCAAGTTTCACAACCATCCTTCTAGCCATCTAGACATCTAGATATTTCCCACTGGATAATCCGCAAGTACCAAACATTCAGCTTGCCCCGAATCAACTTCATCAACTTACTTCCTATACAGACTGCCTTCTTTTCCTGTGCTTACCCAGTTAAGATAGTAAAAACATTAGTGCTGTCCTTAATGACTTCAGTCTCTCGAATGCCCCCTATACACGCATACAAAACACATATGAAGATTACCCCACATTTTTCCCTGCACCTCCCAATTATCGGTGCTGATGTCCTATGCTCTTCCCTTGTCAACTCATGCCTCAACTATTTAAATCTTCTTCCAAACACTTTTCTTCTTCACTCCATCCTCCTCCTCCCACCACAGTTGTTGCACAGATCTGATCGCGTCCTTCCCTGATTAAACACTGTAAGCACCTGCACATTGCCTACGGGACAAAGCTCCCTAGCACAGCTTGTATTGAGCTTTTTCCCCTCCAGTCCCACAGCCTCACCGTCTGGGTTATCAGAAAACTCTGAAGACTGGTCCCCCTCATTCTTCTGATGCTTTGCTCATGCTCCCCACTCTTTCCTACCTAAACACCTTCTCTTCAACCTCCACCTCCCAACCCAAATGTCACCACTTTTGTGAAGCCTCCCTTGGTTTCCTTTTTTATTTTCCAAAAGACTGCTGTTCATAACTCTTTCTAGGTCACAGCATATTATATAATAGTTCATCATTTATATGTCCACATTCCCCTGTGGAGGATGACTTTTTAGAAGATGGAGAAGATGTGTTTTTGGCCTGGGTACCCCTATTGCCTGCCACTGTGCCTAGGAAGAAAGCTCGTTGAATGAATAAATATCATGATGAAACCACAGAACCAAAAAAGATTACTGCAAATGTAAGGGATATATTACTCACCAACGTGATTCGAATAGCAGAGCGGTGTAACAGAGAGGACTTTAAATCCTAGCTTTAACACTTACCAACTGAATGGCCCCTGGGAAGTTGCTTCCCTCTGAGCCTTAAATCTCCATCTGAAAAAAAGAGAGAGATCAAAAGACCTCTTTAGGTTTATTCCAAGGAATGAAAGTGAGATATTATATATGAAGTGTTCAGCATAGTGGCTAGAACATAGTCAGAGCTCAGTACATTATTTACACTAGTGTTATTAATAATAAATAAGAAATTGCAGGCAGAAGGATAGCAGAGATAGTGTTAGGAAAGGAAAGTGGATCCAACTTTATTCACTACATACATACTTGGTGAGCACCAGCCAATGAAAGATATTAAAGCCAGGAATGAACATCAATTTATAGAAGAAGGAACAGATAGAAAATCTCCCACCACTTCTATCAAGGTACCCTTTAACACCTACATCAGTTTGCTGACTGAAATAAAAGTGGAAAAATAAGAGATAACAGTGTAGGCCATAAATGGCTGGACATAGAATAGAGAACAAGGCGTGAATTCCCAAGGAGAAGCAACATGCCTAGTGATGAATTGGTTGATAAGGAGAGGAAGCAGTCAAAGATCACTCCAGAGGTGGAGTTTTAGATCACAGAGTTGCTGAAAACATCCTGAGTCCCAGCATAGGTGTCCAGTAGACACAGGCTACTGCAGAGCTTTGGTGAGAGCTTCAAGCTCATGATGTAAAACTTGGGAGTGATGTGGAAGTCTTGGATGAGTATGAGTTCTCCTTTGCCCGTTTCTCAAATTGCATATAGTACATTCCATGCAAACCATAGTAACCACTAACAAAACTGAGCAACTTGGGACCGATGACAAATCCAGTTCTTTGCATCCAGGTAGATGGAAAGGAAAAGTTTCATAAAAGCCACCTTGAACAGGAAAAGGCATGTGGGTTTGCTTCACAGCCAGAGTACTGAGATAACACTCCAGTGGTGTGTTGCCTTGGCAGCAGTTGCCTAGTAAGAAAAGTCAATGGTAAAAGCAGAGAGAAAAAATGGGCAGGAGCAAGAAATCAAGCCAAATATTTGATGTTCTTTGCAAAGTTCCTTAATAGAGAGAGTATTCTAGGGATGGGTGTAATTTTTAATATCTCTCCTGATAAAGCCCTTTTCTTGAACAAATAGAACTTTAGAAGAATTACTGGGTGCAGGTGCAAAGGGTGGGAAGGGAAACCATGAACACGATCGCCACCGCTGCTCAGCAAGGGGGGATCAGATGATTGACGCCCTGTGACATTCTGTGTTTCCCTGCAGAGTGATGCCAATGACCATCCAGTTTTCCATCCTGATTATGCTGCACTCGGCTCTGGTCCTCATCACCACGGCAGAGGATTATAAGTGTTTGCCCCTCATCCTCCGGAAAACTTGCTGTTGGATTAATGAGACCTATTTGGCCCGGAATGTCATCATCTTTGCATCCATCTTGATTAATTTCCTGGGTGCCGTCCTCAATATCGTAAGCATCCCACGCCCTCCAATCCTCTGGCGTCCAGTGTGCAGTCAAACGCTAAGAGTTTGTGGAGCCTACAGCTTCTTATATCACCCTTCCATGATACCAGTAACCTTCACATGCCTGGTCCAGCCCCAAGCTTAGAGACAGAGAACCAAGATGTGGCTACTGCCAGAACTGTGCATTTTACTGTTGGAAAATTGGCTATTTCCCAGTAGGGGAGGTTATTTGCTCCAAAGGAGCTTCAAAAGCCCTTCAGTTTCTGTATTGTCAGTGACCAGTCAGTTATATCATAAATTATAGTTACCGTTTATTTATTAAGTACCAGTCCCTACCTGCTATGTGCCAAGCACTGAAGGGGGAGCTTTACATGTATTTTGTATCTAATCCTCACATAGGCCCCTTGAGGTAAGTCTCGTTATCCCCACTTTATGGCTGAGGAAACTGAGGCTCAGAGACCTGAAATAACTTGCTAATAAGGTCTGTCTGACTCCATGACCTATGCTCACTCTAATATGCTAAACTGTATCTCTGGGAGTGGGAGCAGGGTGGGGGAAATGGAAATAAAATAGCTGCCACTCATTGAGCACCTACTATGTGCTACAGGTAGGTATTATTGTCCCCATTTAATGGATGAGGAAACTGCACTTCAGGAAAGTTGAGTTTCTTGCCTATGACTTTCTAAGAGTTTATGTGTGACGTGACACATAGGACTCAGATGAAATTCCAACTGCCATGGTATTTATCACTGTTTTAATTTGGTGATCCATGTTTTAATGGTTTCATTTTCTCTCTAAAATGGTACTATGGTAGCTCTAGGTATTTTCTGTGTATATACAAATAGTCTGTGTTGCCCATGACTCAGGTAGTTACTAGATCTTTGAGGCCATTTATCCGATTCCAGGTCTTGAACTTGGCACATTAAGAGAGGCTAGCTGAGGCATCGTCTTGTGGCTGAATCCATCACCACGCTCTTTGGGCCTGAGGAAGGGTCCCCAAGTATTCAGAGACCCAAACTATAGACTCCCACAATCATTGGTCTGTGACTTGGAGGCTTAGACTGCCTGAAATTCACTGTCCAAATGGGCCCAGTAACCACCTTGCTCAAGTTCTGTGGTTGTCCTTGTAGTGAAGGACTCTGTGGAAAATGAGAAAGAAAATGAATATTTTATGGATTATGACAGTTGAAATGGAAGTGCATAGAATCATTGATCACAGGCTGTGGAGTGGTAGCCAAGGTCTCAAGTCTTGATGACGAATGAGATATTTCTGGGGTGCAGGATGTGGACATAAGCCCAGTGACTGTGGCCAGCCATGCCACAGTGGTGTGGTAGGAAGATCAGAGCTTTTGGAGTCAGATAGACCTGCATTAAAATGTCAGACCCACCCATCACCAGCTCGGTGACTCTGGACAAGTTACTTTACTTCTCAGAGTTTCATATTTTTCAGTTGTAAAATGGGGATTAAACATCGCAGCTACATCACAAGGCGGTCGTGAGGCTTTTTTGTACAGTGTCTGGCACAGAGGAGGCATTTGGCCAATGGTAGTTATTCTTCTCTGAGGGTCACAGAATCCCCAGCAGCAACTTCTGTCCTGGGGAATGCCCATCCCCCGAGTGCTAAGAGTCTTTCTGGAAAATGTGCAAGTGCCTCAGATCCTCCAGCTGTTGATCTGGAGACAGGCTGTGCGTGTACCCCAGACCTCTTCTCCTGCCATCTGGTCCTCTCTTCCGAGCTCCACGGGCACATTCCAGTGACCCGAAGTGATGGGGCCAGCAGAGCTGTCTGAACCGGCTTCGTGACTGGCTTGCAAAGCTTTTTCTGAGCCAGTACTTGTTTTTTAAATAAGAGAGATCAAAGCTGGCACTTCTATTCTGAAATCAAGCCCCCCTCTAGGACCCCGTCCCCAGGCTTCTGCCGAAGCCCAGCCGCTGATAGCACACCACTCCATTTGCAGCTCTCACACTGACTTTGTTGTTCCTGTGTTTTTTGTTTTTTGTTGTTGTTCTTTTTTTTTTTAATCCGCAGCTGTGGTGTGATTTTGACAAGTCGATACCCTTGAAGAACCTGACTTTCAATTCCTCAGCTGTGTTTACAGATATCTGCTCCTACCCAGAGGTATTTATTTACGAGCCCCCTTGGTGAGAGTTGGACGTAGATACCGCTACCAGCTCCAAACAAACAGGACTGGCTGGAGGGCCTAGAAAGTACTCAAGAGGCCTGTTTTCCTTCTTCTGCCTCTTCCTCCTTCCTTTCTTCTTCTTGCCCTTTTCTGCCTTCCCTTCTCCCCTTATGTCTCTGCCCCTCCTGTCTCCACCCTGTCCTCCTTTCCCTCTCCCTTCCTTCTCCACCTTTCCTTCTGTGCGTTTCCCTCTTCCCCTTATCTCTTCCTCTCCTGCTCATGTCCCCTAACTCGTCTGTGAAATCACGCAGCGAAATAGCAGAATGTGCTGCTGTCTCTGTTATCAGGCAGAGCAAGGAGGGAAGGAAAGAAAGAAGGAAGGGAGGAAGGAAGGACACAAGCTCTTGAATTACAAAGGCAGAAAGCCACAACTAAGCGTAAAGTGGTACAGGGATTGCCCGAAGCACCGTAGGGTCGGGCGCATCCCACAGGACTCCCGAGATCACAATGCGTGTCTCACTCTCTCTTGGCCACAGAGCCACTGGTCTGTCCCTGGGCCTCGACCTTCACATATTGAGGTAGAAGTTCTGGGTCAGGAGGGAGAACTGCTGGGATGTCCCGCCAGACCCCAGACAAGCCTGGACCCTGAGGGCCTCGGGTAGACTCTTGTTCTCTAAGAGGCTGCCACTCAGAGACCCTCTCCGACACGCGGATGAAGAAGAGTCTCTCTGTAGTCTCTTCTAGGCCTGAGAAAGGGTCTGAGAAACATTCGAAAAAGGACAAGGAGAGCAAGCCCCTTCCTCCACCTGCCTGTGCAGAGCACCTATTTGATATGCATGACCTCGTTAAATCCTTCAGATGCATGGGGTAGAGGCCTTTACTATCTCCGTATTACAGATGATAAAACTGGGGCTCAAAAAGCTGCTTATTCAGTGCCACTTAGTGCTGGTCCTGCCTGGCCTCCTTCCTTCCTCACCTCTTTTCATCCTTCCTTCTTTCTGACCTTCCTTCCTTGTCTTTTTAATTCAGTTGTCAAGGCTTGGTACTGTAATTTGAACCATATCTGCCTGATTCTTGATCCTATCCCACTTCCTAGAGGAGATATTAGATTCTTCTTAGGGGTGTGTAGTGCAAGATTGGACTATGTTCCCTGGGACTTCCTCCTACCTGGGAACAAGTGAAGGTTTACTGTACTCTGTGGGATAACATCTCCCAGAGAACTTCTTGGTTTGGAGGGCTTGGGGAGTGTCCCAATTTTGGGGACAGTTAGTGGCCAAGATTGGATAGTCAGAGCTAGGCAAAAGCTGGATTTCACTTCAACTGAACCCCCTGACTTATTAGCAGTGCAACCTTGAATCTGTTCTTACTCTCTCTGAGCCTCAGTTTCCTCATCTGTAAAATGGGAAAATCAATACCTTATTCACATGGCTGTTGTTAAGTACTGTGTTCTCATGGTGCCTGCCTAGATGAGTTAGCAAATGTTTACTTCCCAACGTGGCATCTGACATGAAGTAGAAGTTCATGAACTATTAATCTGTGCCCATACGTCACTCTGAATC
>RJWJ010021188.1:0-28161 GCA_004363605.1 Indri indri | reverse complement strand
TCAACTTCGTTGTTCAGTTTCTTCATCTAAGGAAATACATATAAAGGAGTTAAAATAGTACCTGGAAGATAGTGAGCACATAATAATCTTCGATAATTTCTCCTACTCCAATTAATTGAAATGTTGCTAATAGGTTAATAAAAACCACAACTTTTTCTGTAGCACAGAACACTCTCCAGAACCCTGGCATATATGTCTGGTGGCCTGGTAGGCATCTCATTATTTGTTCACTTATTCTTTCAAGCATTATTCTACATTTGAGTGTCTTTAAGACACTTTGGATGTAACATATCTCATAATAAACCTAAAATTTAATTAAGTTCTATTCTTGCCCTTGTATTCTTTGGATATACCTCCTTATTTTTATATCTAAATAGGTCTGATTTTTTTTTTAAATCCATCTCCTCGATTTTATTCCACTTTCCCCTATTCTTAAGAAAACATGACCCTTTCTGCCTTAGAACACGTCTAGCCTGGATTTCTAAAATATCTCCTAACTCATTTTCCTGCTCTGATACAATCTCTGTATACACAGAGATCTTTCGAAAAGAAATAATCTGATGAGGTAATTTCTTACTTAAAATCTTTCAATAGCTTTCAGGACAATTTAAGATAAAATCTGAGGTCCTTAGTATGCCAGAGAAGGTTCTTTATAAACTGGCTTCTATTCTGCAACCTTATCTTTTATCCCTCTTCACCTTGAGTCCCCTGGTGGAGTCACACTGAAGCATTTGAGGTTGTGTGTTGCTCCAGCAGCCCGAGTTCCAACTCATGCCTCCCTCCATCTGCTTGGGACGCCTTGTTGCCCACAGTCACTGGACTATTTTCTGCCTGTTAGTTGGATTAAATATCAATCTCAAATGCTTCTATTCTACCTAGGGCTTATCTCTTTATAATGTTTATTATATTAAATTCTGTCGTACATATTTGTACATTTGCCTGAGTCCTCCTTAGATGCTCGGCTTCGTAAGAGCAGTGTTATTTGTTTTTTATATAGCCTCCACCGTCTCACATTTTTTCTAACTGTATCTGGGAATGGAAATGTCTAAAATAATATTACTGAATTATGGAAAGGCATTGCACACAAATCTTCATGAGTATAGTGTAAAGAACAACAATTTTCTCATTCATGGAAAACCCAGATTTGAATTCCAGCTCTGCTACATTACTTTACCAGCTTGTGTACTTTGCTGAGGCTAATGTTCTTTCTGCAAGTTTTATTTGTTCGTTTGTAAAACTATGTCTAATTCTTTTTAGATGGGCTTGAGCTTAGAGTACAACTAAAAAAATATATGAGCCATATGCTAGGTGTTCAAAAAATGGTATTGATAATAATTGGTTCTGTTCCTAATTTCTGGTCAAATTCCAAATAAAAGTAAATATTCCTAAAAAAATTGAATTGTAGTGAATTTTCAAAATATACCAGATTGATTTTAACTAAACTGGTCCTAAAAAATGAACATATAGTTTTAAAAGTGTCTTAGAAAGAAATGACTAAAAAAAAAAAGGCAGTGCCAAGCAATAACAAACAACTAAAAATAGGCAACATATTCATTTTACTGCACCTAATACAAGCTCTTCATTAACTGATGACAATTATAATGTCAAATAAAAGAATAAAGGAGGACATTCAAAATAATCAGGAAGATTATTAGAATAGCAAATTTATACCCAAAATAATAATTAGGAAACCATAGTCTATGCTTATAATGTCCCTGGAAATATTAGCTAATAAAAGAACGTGTACAATTTAAAAATGAATAAATATACATACATTTAGTGCACTTGCTAAATGCTTTTTACTATAAGGGAATGTGATTATGACAATTTGTAGAGCACTGAGATACATGGGGTAGCATCCGAAAGTCATCAGCAACACATTACAAGGAAATAAACCTCCTGCATTTGACCAACACTCAGTTCTTACAAAACAGACTGTGAATGAGTTCACAGTCATAAAATCAAAAGAACATTAAGAATAATCCAGCAGATAAATTCAGACATTGTAGAGCAGCTGGCTGAGTAAAGAGCAACATGAGGCACTAGTGAAAGCGTTCGGATTGAACAGGATACACTATTTCCGCAGCCACATTTCAGCAAGAAGAATTAGAGATGATTATCAGAATGTAGTGCAAGTCTGGGTTTTGTCATATAGTGATATTAAGAACTAAAGATTGTAATAAATTATTTTCCATCACTCTCAATAAAAGCCTTCTGTTAGTTTCATCAAGTGCTTAAATTAAAGAACCCTCCAGATGAACTGTTAAAGGCAAACATTTGGACATGATGATCAGAGTCAAGATCCTAGTGCCAAAATTATGGCAAAATAGAGCAAGCAGAAGGATTTCCAGAATTCACACCTAACAAGTTATATTTTTACTAAATCACTTTACAAAACATGAACTTGATGACGAATAGCTTCATAGAGCAGGATAAGCAACATTTAAATTACTGAATGAATTATTAACATATTAATAATTATGTTTGCCTTTAATTTCAGTGTTTTTATATTTTTATCCATGCAAGGCTAGAATCCTAGGTGAATTTAATCATTTCAAGTATTTTTTCCCCACAAACGTAGCATATTATCCAATTTATTGTATGGGAGAGACTTGGCATATTTATTTTCCACACAACATCTAAAAGTTTCAATAGTCTTTTTTTATGTTTTCAAGAGTAAACATCAGCATATAAAGTATATATAGGTCCAAATTTTCAGAATTATGTTCAGCAATTATTTTCCAGGAAATCATGTGTGACGTTGCAAAAATCCCACAGGGATATTGGATGAACATGCCTACATTCATCCCCCTTTCCCTATCTAAAGGCAAAGTTTATTTTCTCCACCCTTTAAATTCTGGCCTGAGTTCCATATAGAGTCATCAGCCCTTTATTGAATGTGTAGCATGCAAATATTTTCTCCCATTCTGTAGGCGGTCTGTTTGCTCTCATTATAGTTTCTTTGTGCAGAAGTTTTTAATTTGATCAGGTCCCATTTATTTATTTTTGTTGTTGCCGTGATGGCCTTTGGGGTTGTCTTCATAAATTCTTTGCCTAGGCTGACGTCTATGAGAGTTTTTCCAACATTTTCTTCTAGAATTCTTATAGTTTCATGCCTTAGGTTTAAGTCTGTCATCAGACTGTGATTTTTGTGAGAGGTGAGAGGTGCAGATCTTGTTTCAGTCTTCTACATGTAGCTATCCAATTTTCCCAGCACCATTTATTGAATAAGTATTCTTTTCCCCAGTATGTGTTTTTTTCTGCTTTGTTAAAGATCAGATGGCTATAAGAGGGTGGTTTTATATTTGAGTTCCATGAAGTACTACTCAGCCACTAAGACCAGTGGTGATCTAGCACCTCTTGTGTTATCCTGGGTAGAGCTGGAACCCATTCTACTAAGTGAAGTATCACAAGAATGGAAAAACAAGCACCACATGTACTCACCATCAAATTGGTATTAATTGATCATCACTTATGTGCACATACAGTAGTGACATTCATCAGGTGTCGGGCAGGTGGGAGGGGAGAGGAGAGGATGGGTATATTCACACCTATGAGTGCAGTGAGCACCGTCTGGGGGATGGACATGCTTGAAGCTCTGACTCTGGTGGGGCAAAGGCAATATATGGGACCTAAACATTTGTACCCCCATAATATGCTGAAATAAAAAAAAATTCTGGCTTGTTTACATGACTCGTTTTGACCAATGAGAAATTAGTGAATGTGATGGAAGCAGAGGCTTAAAACGTACTTGTGCACTGAAATTACTCTCTTGCTTTACTTAGATCCCCAAGACTGCAAAGAGAAAATTGCCAAACTAATCTACAGGTTGGAATAAGAGACCCTGTGAAGCAGAACCAAGATGCCCTGACTGCAAACTGTCAGTTGCTGGGCAGAGTGAGGACATCCTGGATCATTCAGACACCAGCCACCTACTAGCTGACCTTGGATACATGAGACAATGCAGCAGAAATCATTTAAGCTGCCCAAGGTCAGAAGAAACACAGTTAATCCAGAGAATACTGTGGCCCACAAATATTTGTGTGTGTGCTTTTTAAAAGCCAGTAGCCTTGCTTTTCAAAACCACTAACATTGGGGTGGTTTGTTATACAAATATTGTTAACTTACAGGATGAATCATCTCCTAGGTCAAAAACAAAACACCTTGATGCATGGATTTGGTTCTGACGAAGAAAATCTTTAATATAACATGTAACAAAATTAAACTAATAGTGTAATCACATTTGAGATGGAAAAAAAATCACCAAGATTGATATTACTCATTCTTATCATTATGTTTGACAATACATAATGCCATGTTTTACCATTACCATGTCGTGGAGAATGGTTTCACTGTCCTAAAAGTCTCCTGTGCTTTCCTGTTCATCTTCCCCACCATTCCCGGAAACCCGGGCAAGCACTGATATTTTTGCTGTCTCCATAGTTTTGATGTTTAAAGGTAAAATATCAGTGGAATCATACCTCAAACAGACTTTGTAGACTGGCTTGTTTTATTTAGCAATATACACTTAAGGCTTCTCCATTCGTTTCGTGGCTCGATAGTTCATTTCTTTCTTTCTTTTTTTTTTATTTAATAGATTTTATTTTTCAGAGAAGTTTTAGGTTTCCAAAAAGTGGAGCAGAAAATTCCCACATATTCCATATACCTCACCTGCATACACTAGTGTGATGCATTTGTTAAAACTGATGAACAAATATTGAAACATTATTATTAACTGAAGTCTCTAGTTTTCATTTAGGGTTCACTGTTTATGTTATGCAGTTATATGGGTTTTGACAAATGCGTAATGTAATATAGCCACCATTACAGTATCATACAGAATAGTTTCTTTCGCCTAAAAATCCCTATGCTTCACCTATTCTTTCTCCATTCTCCTGCCAAACCCCTAGCAACCACTGATTTTTTTAATGTGCCTGTAGTTTTAGCTTTTACACAATGTCATATGTTTGGAATCATATAGTCTGTACCCTTTTTGGGCTGTCTTCTTTTACTTAGCAATATGCACTAAAGGTTCCTCCATGTGTTTTCATGGCTGGATAGCTCATTTCTTTTTTTTTCCGCCCTTGTAAATAATGTTTTGTTGTACAGATATAAACAGTTTGTTTAACCATTCACCAATTGAAGAGCATCTTGCTTCCAAATTTTGTCAGTTATGAACAAAATTATGAATTATGAATCTATGAACATTTATATGCAGCATTTTATGATGACATAAATTTTCAATTCATTTGGGTAAATACCAAGGAGCACAATTGCTGGATCGTATGGTAAGACTTTGATTTGTTTTGTAAAAAGCTGCCAAGCTGTCTTCCTAAGTGACTGTACTATTTTGCATTCTCACCAGCAATAAATAAGCATTCCTGTTATTTCAAATCCTCACCAGAATTTGGTATTCTCAACTTTTTTTGATTTTAGTTATGCTAATAGGTATGTAGTTGGGTCTCAATGTTGTTTTTATTTGCAATTCTCTAATGAGGTTTGATACTGAGTATCTTTTCATATGCTTATTTACCATCTGTATATCTTCTTTGATGAGTTGTCTGTTCATAACGTTTGCTAACATTTTACCTGTTTTTTTCTTATTGTTAAATTTTTGGATTTTTTGTATATTTTGGATATCACTCCTTGTTTAGACATATGTTTAGTAAATATCCTCTCACATTCTTTGGCTTGTCTTTTCAGTCTTGTGGTAGTGTCTTTTACAAAGTTGTTTTTAATTTTAATAAATTCAATATATCAATATTTTCTTTAATGGATTATGCTTTTGGTGTTTCATCTAAAAATTCATTGCCAAATTCTAGAATACCTAGATTTTTCTCCTGCGTTATTTTCTAGAGGCTTTATACTTTTACATTTTACATTCAAGTCTGTAATCAATTTTGAGTTAACTTTTGGGAAACATACAAGATCCATGTCCAGATTCTCATTTATTCTTATTTTTATTTATTTATTTATTTATTTATTTTTGGCATGTGTACATCCAGTTGTTCCAGTACCACTTATTGAAAAGTCTATCATTTATTCATTTAATTTGCCTTGGCAACATTGATTGGCTGACTATATTTGTATGGGTCTATTTCAGGACTCTATTCTGTTCCACCAAGTGATATGTCTACTCTTTCACCAATACACACTATCTTGATTAATATAGCTTTGTTAGAAGTCTTGATGTTGGGTAGTATCAGTCCTCCAACTTTGCTCTTCTTCAAAATCACAATGGCTATTCTGGACCTTTCGCCTTTCCATATACAGTTTAGAATCAGTTTGTCAACATACTCAAAATAGCCTGCTGGCATTGTGGTAGGGACTGAATTTAATATCTAGGGTAATTTGAAAAGAATTGGCATCTTAACAATATTAAGGCTTCCGACTCATGAACATGGGAATATCTTTTCATTTATTTAGATATACCTTGATTTTTTTATCATCAGAGTTTTGAAGTTTTCTGCATACAGGTCCTGGACATTTATTTTTTTAGATTTATACCAAAGTATTTTATTTTCTGATGCTAACATAAATGGCATTTTGCTTTTAATTTTATCTTTCAATTGTTCATTGCTGATGTATTGACAAAACAATTGACTTTCGTATATTAATGTTGCATTCTGTAACATTACTATATTTTCTTTGCTTATGAATTCCAGGAATTCTTGTCTATTCTTTGAGATTTTTTTACAAGGCGATCATGTTATTTGTGAACAAAGACAGTTTTATTTCTCAATTTCTAATATGTATACCTTTTCTTTTTCTGTCTTAATACACTAACTAGAACTTCCACTGTAAGGATGAACGGGAGTAGTGAGAGAGAACATCCTTGCGTTGTTCCCAATGTTAATGAGAAAGCTCTCCCTTTCTCACCATTAAGGATGACATTAGTTGTAGGTGTTTTGCAGAGGTTCTTTATCAGATTAAGAAATGTCACTTCTGTTTGTAGTTTGCTGAGTGTTCTTATCATGAATGAGTTAGTTTTTGTACAATAATTTTTGTATGAAAATTTTCAATTGATATGATCATATAGTTTTGTTTTTTTTAGCCTGATGATGTGGTAGATTTCATCAGTTTATTTTCAAATGCTGAACCAGCATTGTATACCTTAAGTAGATCCTGCTTGATCAGGGTGTATAATTTTTTATACATTTTCATATTTGATTTGTTCATATTTTTCTGAGAATTTTTACCTTTATGTTTTTGAGAAATAATTGATCTGTAGTTAGTCTTTTTTATGATGTCTTTAATTTTGGTATTAGGATAATGTTGATAATGTTGATCCTTGTTATACCTGATAATTTTCCTTGTTCTTTATGTACTTCGTTCAACTTTCTTCTTCCTTGCATGTTTTCTGAGGAGAAATTGATGTAATTCTTATCCCCATTTCACCTTTCCTCTCCACCTCCCCTCCACCCTTGCCTCAGCTTCTTGGAAGATCTGTTTTCTTCTTTGCTTTTTAAGTGTTATATACTCAGGTGTATATTTATTTGATATTTTTCTCTGATTTATGTTGGAAAATTCTTGGTTATTGTTGTTTTGATATTTGTTTTCCTCCTTTCTTTTTACTGCCAATAATGCATGTGAGCTCTAGATATTTTGTAATTATCCCATAGTTCTTGGATATTCTATTCTGTGTTTTCATTTCTATTTCTCTTTGCATTTTCGTTTGTAAAGTTCATATTGACAAACCTTCAAGCCCCTTGAGTCATTCCTCAGTTGTGTCCAATTTTCCTATAAGCCCATCAAAATCTTTCCTTATTTCTGTTGCTGAGGCTCAGAAAACAAACAAAGGTCTCAGCAGCAGCCCCAGAAGTGAAAGTTTTCCTTGACCTTCTGCCCACCTGTCTCCTATAAACAAATCTACCCAATCCCATCCTACCCCAAGGCTAGCCATAAAAACTAGAATTCCTCTTCCCCAAAGAGGGTCATAGAAAGCCAGCCATAAAGCCTAAAAATATTTCTCTAACATTCTCTCAGCCTTTCTGTATAAAAATGGGCCACAATGAAATTATCTGAACTACCTTATTTGACTACAGGGCATACGACCACTATTCCAGAGAGGGTCCCACACTCAGAAGAAAGAAACGCATGCTCAGAGAGGTCAAGAAGAAGCTAGACAGACGGACCTTACTGGTTTTCCCCACTGGGTCTATTAGCATTAGATCACACTTTTTTCGGTCCAGTCATATTTCTACACAACTATCCATGCTTTGTTAAACTTCAGCATAAAAACAGACAATTTCCCTTGTATCTTTTGGTCTTCCCTCTAAAGGCTCCTGTGTATACATATTAAATAAATTCGTATGCCCTTTCTCCAATTAATCTGCTATTTTTGTGAGTTGATTTTTCAGCAAACCTTCAGAGGACAAAGGGGAATTTTGTATTGGCCTCTACACTGCTACAGCATTTCTGATTTCTAGCGTTCGCTATTGACTGTTGCAGAATTTCCATTTCTTTCTTACATTATCTGTGTGTTACTCAATTCCATTCAAGTCCTTCACACATTTAAATTGCCTAGCTAATAATTTCAAAATTTGTGTCCAGTTCTAATTCTTCCTTTGTCCCTTTGGACTAGGTTTTTTTCTTGTCTTTTAACATGACTTGCACTTTTTTATTGAAAGCCACACATGCTGATATATCTGATAACAGGTAGTGAGTAAATGGGCCTTTTATTGCGAAGTTTATGTAAATGTGGCTAAGAGATGGGCTATCCTCTAGTGTTCTTGTTTTTTCTCCTCTTCTGTCTTCGGGTTTCTTTAAGACTCCTTTTTCAATAGCTTTTTTCTTATAAGTCTTTCAGGTATAATCCACTATTGTTATACAGGAGTCTCACTGATGTGGGAGTTAGATGGGAGTCAGGAAAGTTTTCCATAATCTTATTAAAATTTATTCTTTTTGTAGTCTGAGTCCCTGGCCTTTGGAAGAGTTTCTTAGCTATTTTTTTCTTCCCTTAGGTGAAATGGGTAAACCAGAGGGATTTGAGGTTGGCTAAATGCCCTCCCTTAGGTCAGATAAAGCTTAGTAAAAACTTTTCCATGGAAGAGTAGACCTCTGTTATGGAGAACACTCTGGACATTTTCAAAATGGTAACTTTCTCCCTACCAGAAATATGAGGGGCTTTTTCTAGGATCTTCTCCATGAGAATATGGTGGGTCTCTAAGAAGTAAAATTTGTGAAAATGTTGGGGCCCCACCTAAGTAAGAGTAAACCCACAGGAGTTTCTCACTCTCAAGCTAATCTAAACAGCCTCCAGCAATTCATTAAAATTACTTTTTAATTGTTTCCACCAGTTTACAGATCCAGCGGTTTCTGCTCTAACAAAGCTGTAAGCTGATCTTGGGCGTGATTCTCTGTATTCACCTGTCTCTACGGAGCTCCCAGTGGCAGTTTGCCCTGTGACATCAATTTTCTGACAGGTCGAAGGCAAGTCATTGATTTTTTAGGTTGCCGAGCATTTTTCTTGTTATAAGAATGGGAGTGACAACTTACAAGCTTTTTACATGTGCAAGCTGAAATTGGAGTTCTCATTCAATGCATTTTATTATGTGAATTTACGTGAGGAAACTAAGTTAAAATTTCAGACAATCTTGATGGTTTGAGTAAGGTTTCCATTTTCTAGAGGTAGTTTTTAAAAAATGTTTATTTTATTATGAGTGAGGGGTTCGGATTAATAGTTCGGTGTCTGACCGTCTATCTTTGTCCTAGAGATGTCACGATCAAGTAGGCACTTCCGAAGTTCCCTGCTACTTGTTACTGTGACTGACCACATTTTGCCTCTAAATTTAAAAACTGCTACTTGTTCTCAGAAATCCTTTTTGGTGGAAATCTCATCATTCATCTACTTCCCCTGCTTAAACAGTCACTAAATACTTTTCTGAGAAATTTGCGTTTCTTTCTTCCATGTATTTATCAATGTCTTTTTGATTAAAATGTTTTCTGTGGCTTCTTGTGGGCCATAGTTAAGTGTTGGCAGAGAAAGTTACACATAATACATCTGTTCTAATATTTCTTACTCTTCAAATCACATGAAAAATTTCTGGCATTTCAGTTTCATTTAGCACAGTCACCAATGAGTACAATTTCTAACAAATCAGTTACTTTCTTTAGATCTTTGTGTTAAGACACTGGCTTTAGAATCTCTAGTATTTGCAGTCATATCAATAACTTCAATCACATCTGAAGCTCTATGTCTTCCTCTTGCGTCTAGCTTCCTCAGAATCTATTGCCACATTCCACTGTTTTATGGCTGATTAGAAAAATCTTCTAAGAGTGTGTGTTGCTGTGAAAACCACTTCTTGATTCTTGTTTTTAAGTGTTCCCTCTCTTACGCCATATTCATTCCGGTATTTAACTCTGTTTAAAAGTCCAGCCAGGTTACATGTTGAGGCGGAACAGAAGAAGAACAGGATTTCCCTTGCCAGATGGTTGTCTCAGGAGAGTTTTCACAGGGTCTTAAAACAAGGTGGGAACAGCTTCACTGTACAGAGGAGGGGTTACTCAGGCTCAGCGAAATTTGTGCATTCAGGGAAATTTAAGTCATCTGATTTTTCCCATATGTCTTTCATTTATTCCATAGAATCCACAGAATTATATTCTTCCTCAAGAACCCCTTAATTTTCCTTTAAGGAATCTGGTAGGTGTTTAAATAAAAAATAAAGTAAAATCTAGCAATTTACAAAACCAACTGTTGAGTTTAACTTTTGACTGTATCAGTGCTCTGGCAGCAAATATTAAGAGATTCTTTAGAATGCTTATACGAATTTCATGGTTCTCAGATGACACCTTGATCTGAGACTTAAGGATTTCGAGTGTATCGTTACTTTTCTTTCAGCCTTCCTGCACAATTGAAAACACAAACCAATTGCATACTGTAATTTATTTTAATAACCCCTTGATCCTTTCATAGCCTTGTTTTCAACAACTGTTTTATTCAAAGGAGTACAGGAAATGTATTTATTTATTTTGCCACTGGATAGCATATGTTAAAGTCTCATACTAGCACCCACACTAGCTGCATTGTTACTTTTTATAGGATCAACTTGATCAGATAACCACCCATTTAATCGAAATTCCGTTGCCTAAAAATCTCTTACAGTCTTATTAATACTTATTATGTTCTGCAACCTTAGTTGTATAAGAAAAGTTACTCTGTCTGGTTTAAGAAAAACTGGGTCTATTAAGGTATATTAGAAAGAGCTTGATACACAGAAAGCATCCAAGGTTAAACTTGAGTCTTCTCCTCCAGAAACACTACCCCGAGTCCAGCCACATATCTGGCATCTTGAGGAAACTTCTGGTGTTGCTTTTCCCACAAAATGAAATGTGTTCACCTTTATGAAACCAGTGGCTGTACCAATTCCACTCCTGCCTCAGCAAGAGAATCTCACAGCTCCTGATGTTCATCAAACCCTGTGTTACCAACTGTACTAGCAACTCAGGAATTGTCGCACAAAGTCCTTGCCACCTAGTACCTACTATGAACCAAATTTCTGTGTGCCTGATTGGCAGGTAAGCCATATACCCATATTTTATTTGCTAGTGGTTCTGAGAAATCAAATTCTGGTTTCTTTTTGTGAGAGACAGGACCATGGAAATTTCCCAGTTATGAAAATACTGTTCGATAAGCCACAATACATATGACAGATGTCAATTACAGTAACCAGCTGCCACTTTTATCCTCACTCTTCTTGCATTTATTCATTTTGGTTTTTGAGTCACCTTTGCTTTTGTTCCACTTCTAGGGCAGCCTCTCACCACAGGCTTGCACTGTTGACAGTTGTCATGACTGCTGGCTTCAGCACCCACCGTGTATTTCATTCTGCTGGAAGTTTATCTTTTTTTTCTCTCTCTCTCTTGGGTAGACCCCAACGTATGACTCCAGTATAAGCAAACGGTACAACTAAGCAGTTAAGAGTAAATGTGATATAGTGTTTTATTCACTGTGATTTCAGGCTCTAAATTATGACCGAGAGTTTGATAATTTTTGGTTTTGAAAATTATCCCCCTTTTAAAAAGGATTTTGGCTTTGGGCCAGAATGAATGGTGTGAGGAAAGTAGCAGCATCAATAAAGACCCTAGCTCCAGGATCCAGGATGCTGGCGTTGGTCTCCACTTGTGCAGGCAGTGGGCTGGCCACACCTGTTATTGAAAGGGGTGTTCAGGCAGCAGAGCAAGAAATGACAGAGACAACAGCAGCAGGAAAACTCCAGCTGCCAAAAGGAGCATATAATTATCTCTGCTCTCTAGAGCATGATGTCTTAACTAAAGAGTGTTGAAAAATATACATGCTGGGTCTCGCTTTCCAATGTGCTGCTTTGGTACGTCTGATTTGGTAGGGCATCTATAATTTATAAACAAACAAACACGCTTCATGTGATTCTGAAGTATACTTCTTGTTTAAAAATGCTGCTCTAATGAAAGAGGAGATACTTTTTTTGTGGGGATAAGAAAGGCATAGTTGATATTTCATATTTGGTTAATGGCCTACAATGAAACACAAGAATGAGAGTAATGGGTGGGCATGTCTCAGCTGTAATCTCAGAAGATTATGTGGAAGTTGGGGGGAAAAGAATGCAAAGTTGAAAACAATGTTCAGAAAAGAATTACAGCTCTACTTCATTACGCTGGCAATCAGAATACTGAAATGAACATAAAAACATCTGATTCTGGCCACAATGAACAGATTGCATTAGTTTTTTATTATTTTTGCCATACATAAGTTTGCTTTACATCTATGCTTCTTTAGCTAAATTCTCTTTATTAAAAGTATTTCATCATAAAATAGCTAATCAGCCAAAGGATAAAACTTTAGAAAGGAAACAATTTTGAGCCATCTTTTCAGAAGACGACTGATTTATGTGTATATTACTTAGCCCTATGGGGTATATGCTTCCTGTTATTTTGAATGTGAATAATCTATAAAGTAAAATATGGAAAGGAACCCACATTTTAAGAGAACAAAATGTTATTAATAGTATTTTGTATTTCATCTTTTCTCTTTTTAGTTATCTTCCTTGAGGTTTTAAACCCTAAATTCTAAACAAAGAAGTAATTAGACAAACATTATTTCTCACACACTTCGCTCTAACAGTTCTTTTGGAAACGTAAAGGGAGTAAGGCCATTTTATTTCTACAGGTACACTTTCCTACATTCAGATGTTGCTGATTTTTTCTTTCCCGAAGAAATTAATAGGATCTTTAGAAGAGGAAAAACTGTAGGGTTTGAAACCTGAACAACAAAGACTGGAAGGTATAGATCTTAACCTGTATGTATTGAGGGCAGAGTTAAGTTGATTAGTCATCTATTTTTGATTATGGGGCATCGGTGTTTCTGTTGACCCCTTTTGTTCAGTGCCTTGTGAATGAAGCTGCTGAGCTCTTAATCTCATATGTTCTATCACAGTGTCTGTTAGAGATGTAATCACTCAACTGTCAAATCCGTTTTGAAAAGGATTTTGGAGAGAGAATACAACAATTTATTCTTTACTTCTCTAAAATGATCTTTTCTAAAAATCACACTACAGGCGTACACAGGGGATAGTGTAATACGATCTCTGACAGCATTAGTTTGCTAACCTTATCCAATAAAGAGATGCTTCTTACAAAGGTTTATCGCATTACCTCATCTCATGGTGGTATTGCACTCTTTGTAAAAAATATCACCTGCTCGGAGAAATGTAAAGAAAATCATATCCTCGAAGGGTAAACATGTATTCCAGTGTTTTCAGGGTAACACGAGCAACGCAGCGGCATCTCACGCTGTCGCGCCATCAGTCTACTATCATACACAACACTCCAGAGCATACATTTCACTGAACCCAATCAGAACGAGAATGTTTACTTGTCACGAAGATTGAATGGCATAGATTTCCGTGCAACTCCATCGCTGGAGCATCAGGCACTCTAAATTAGCAATGTCATGGAGTGTGGGTGCAGTGAGAAAACATAAAGCCATGAAAAGTAGAAAATTCTAGGTGATTTGCACAGACAGTAAAATCAGATTCAATCTAAGAAACAATAACAATGTTACGGTGGTGCTTTTTAAATCACCTAGAAGCACCCTCATGGTTTGAATGTCAGCTAACATTTTAAGATTCTGAATCTTTTGTTCTGAAAGCTTATCGTTCACCCCCTGAGTAAGGGAAGGGTCCCCACACAAATAGTGCAGTGGATGAGCAGACAACTCCTGACACTGTATAAAAGAGATAGCAGTTTATGAGTCACTCACAGCCTGGGAACAGGAGGACAATGCATGCTAGGCAGGGCCACAAAGGGGTTGATCTCAGAAACAGAGTGAAGGCTGGAGGGAGGCAGGCTTTGCAGTAACAAGAAGATGAGGTGACTCTCTTGATTGCCACAGACTTATGTGACTAATTCTGCTGGCTGGCAGAGAACTTAAGCCCACTACTCAGGGACAAGCAGGCCATGTGCCTGGCCCCCGTGATAAAAAGTGTTGTTTGGCGAAAGGATCCTATCCAGGGGTCAGAGGGGAGACAAACTGGTGGTTTGGCCATCTGAAGCTTGCCTGGTTTTCCCAGATGTCAAAGCAGCACTTAATATTGAATTTTAATTTCAGGCCTCAAAGTGGATTTTTGAATAAATTTAGAGTGATTATAATATTCACATTATTATAATATTCACATGATTCCTTTCTCATTTTGATAAGCACATCCCCGGTGAATACCATGTGGAATTATATTAACCCGTGAAGAATTGTAGTTTTTAAAATTTATGCTTATCTGGTTTTGTCATCATGGAGGTATTATTTGTTTCTGAATGAAAATTTAGTTGCACTTGAAACTTACGTGAAATTCCCATGGAAAAACAGTTGATATTAATATGAAAGTTATACTACATCCATGAAGCAGACCTGTGAATATCCCATAAAACAGATTAATAAAGAGAAATTACATGTTTGGGTTTAAAACAGCCAATGGCTTACATCCAACACAGGTGAATTAGGGAATGGTTATTTTTTTTCCTTGATCTCTCTAGTAGAACAATGCTTTGCACTGTTGAGATATGACAGACATTTAGCCCTTCCCTTCAAAATCATTCTCACTCTGTTTGCTAGTTTAATGAATATGATTTATTTGTAAGACAATCGGATTCAAAATAGAAAACTTATCTGAAAATCATATATTATTTTATTAAATTTTTATCTAAGATTTTAGAGTAACTCCTCAAAAGTCATTAAAAATGCAAATATGTTTAGTGAGAACATTTAACATCACCACGATTGAGTCACCACAAAATTTTTGCATGGTACACATCAGAAACTATTCGAGACATGGGCAGTGGTTCATGGTATTCCACTTTTAAAAATATACCTTCACTATGCTTTAGGTGTGAAGAGAATTTTACTCAATGTACTCAGGTATACACACCATTGAGCTACATTATAATATATCAGGAACACATCATTGCAATCTCAAGGAGATAAAATAGCTTTTCCTTGAATGTTGATAAAAAGTATCTTAGCAATAAAATTTATAGAGTTAAGCACATAAGTGAATTCCCCCAAAATAAACTGTTGCCCTTGAAATTAAAAACCTATCCAGTATGCATGCTCTTCCTCCTGAATTATATTATTTTAAAAATTCTACAGAATGCTGACTGTAAAGGTAACCATGCCCATGTTAAAAAATACACACACACACACACACACACACACACACACACACACACACTAGTCCTAATGCACTTCTAATGTGGCAGAATTCTTGCTACAATGTTGATGTGGCAAGACATAGTCATACTCATATTACTAGTGTCCTCTGCTATATTTTAAAAACATCTATAATTTTAAAAGCTTAGAACATGGTCTCTCTCACCATTCTATTAATGTATAACTAGATATAGAGTTTAAGAACTTCCTGTAAAATTGAATTTGTGATATTGTTTCAGTTGTCATACCGATTAGTATAAATAACAGAAAACCAAAGTTTAATTGCTTAAACAATAATGATTTCTTATTGGCTCATGGAGTTGAAATACCCTGAGTTTCAGGCATGGGTCATTCAGGCATGGGATACTTCTGGATCTGCTGTCCTCTATAGTCTGGCTTATTCCGTAGGCTTGCTAATGGGAACAGAATCCATGACTACAAGCTTTCTTGAACACTTCCAAGAAGACAGAATTTTCTTTCTAAACTGTAGGACCTTTGGCCTAAGCTTTGCTCTTACTGAGCCAATTTAGCCTATGTGGAGAACCACTGTACCAATCACGCTGGGCAGTAGAATGGCAGGTATTCACTGACGTAAATCGGAGATTCTTTTTTTTACTTAATAACTTTGGCCAGGGGAATGGTATTGCTTTGACTGGCTTAGAACAGTACGCAGCCTGTGGTAGGGTCAAAAATTGATTAGATAAAATGGAACTTAAAGATAACCACAATATCTGTGATAACAGTGATGAAACTTTATAAGTGATATGCCAGAAGTTCTTCAGGAAATGGAAATAATGCTAATTATAATTTTTACCAAATATTATGAACTCGAAAATTAATTCTGTGCATTTTTAGAACAGAACTTATACTCTCCACATATCGGGGAAAATAAATTTGTTATGTAACATGATGTTTTTAATGGATATCATTTTTAAAAGACAACTTTCTGTTATTCAGAAAACATATTTTTCACAAGTAAAGAAAATCCTACAGGGATTACTTTTTTATTGTTGATTTTTTCAATGAACTAATACAAGTTACTATAAACAAATATGAAAAAATGGGAATTAGTAAAGAATAAAATTAATACCACAGTTAATTCAGATTCTTGGAGTTCAATTTAACAATATATAGTGTATTTTATTTCAGTCTTTTTTCCTATGTACAAATATAATTATAAAATTTTTTAAAATTTTAGAATCACAAGGTATAGCCCTTTTTTCAGATCATGCTTTCTTCACTCATAATAATAAATCAAAGCTATTTACATTGTCATTAAATATTCTTTCAAAGCCTGTTTAACCAGTACATATTGTAGTTAATGGATTTACCATTGTATTATATATTTACCCTTCCTCCTATTGTTTAGCCATCATTTTCACTACTGTGATTAATATTGTGCAGGGATCAAAGGCCCCAAATGTTTGACAGACTTTAGAGAGCAGAGGCCACTGTCCCTATAAAGGTTTGATGAAAAATCACTGACATGAGGCAGCTTGATTTTTAGAAGAAAAGGACACACATTTAATGTGTATACAGGGGGCTTCAGAATGAAAACTGAAAGATGCAGGGGAAATTGTCCATTTCTATTGCTTAGGTGCAATGAAGTACGGACAGCCGTGTATAAATATGATTGGACAAAAAGTGTATGATCTTATGCTAACGAACAGAATGTGGAAATCCAACAAGGCCCACCTGTCTAGATTCTTCGTGGCCTCTCTGAGCACTCGCATTCCTTGCTTCTGGGTGTGGGGTAGGGCCCTTTCTGGAAGGGGGGGGGTAGTATGATCTACAGTCAAATAAGGTAGGTCAGATAATTACTTTATGGCCAATTTTTACATAGAATAGTTTTAGGTTTTATGGGTGCCTTTTGCAAAAGGGGTTCTGGCTTTTATGACCCAACGTGAGGAAGAGGAATTCTAGTTTCTGTGGCTGGCCTCAGGGAGGGATGGGACTGAGAGGCAGGAGGCTGAGAGAAGGTCAGAGAAGAATTTCTGCTTTCAAGGCCTTCATTTTGGGATACTGTTTTCTGAGCCCCATCAACTGCAGTGGACATCCTTAGTCATAAACCTTTGTTCATGCTCTTGACTATTCACTACTTTAGGATTTGTTTTTCTTTAAAGATGCCATTACTATTTTAGGAATATATCTCTCCAGTTTTACTTTTAGGCTGTTACTCTGAATGCATTGCATCTTAATGAGAATCTCATTGAGACATGAATACTTTACCCTATTCTTATGCCTTTTGATTCTGATCTATAACAGTTTCATAATTTCAACATTGGATATGATAAATGCTAACTTGCAAATGCTTACAACTTTCTGTGTTTCTTAGGTTAAAAACTAATGGCAAAAATCTCATAAATGTCAAACATTTACCATAGAACCTACCGAATTGGAGGGGATGTCAAGAGAGGAGAGTGGAAGAGGGAGACGTTGGGAGGAAATTTGATAATGTTCTAGAGTGATCTGGAGTATCTTAACTTTACATTGAGTGTCACTGGTTCAAATCAATAGTTGGGTTTTATATTTCTGTAGTTTTCTTCTACACAGAAGTCTAAACATATTATTTTTATAACAAGGGCATATTCTACAAGCATCCTAGTTTTGAAAACACATTTTATAATATGTCAGAGTTTAAGGTTTTAAAATGATACATAAAAAGTGAAAGCTTTTGCTTGACAAACCAGAAATGACTCAAAAATGAAAACTTGTTTTATTTAACAAAATAATATCATTCGTTACAATTTTATTTTATATGCCTCAGAAGAAATATGTGTAGACTGCTTTGGAACATAAGAAAACATTTTGTTTGCATTTTGAAAACATATTCCAGTCTAGCTCTTTATCGGATGGGATTTAATATTCCATTCATTCCATGCTTTTGGATAAAGGAGTATAGTGTTATTCTTCTGCCTCTTTCAGTATCAAAATAGGCTGACAGAATAAATAAAATACTTCGTTAAATTTTGAGAGAAAATTCAATATCTATTGTCATTTTGAATGGCAAGACATTTATCTTACAAGTTCATATGGTGAAGTGAAAATGGAAAGCGAGCCTGGTTACCAAATATGGATTTGTCAGTTGCGAAAAAGATGCCCCCAAAATATAAAGAAAAATAATTGTAATTATCTGTGTTCAATATGAAAATTAATCTGTCCAAATTGCTTTTTTTGTTTCCCCGGTCTCCTGTCCTTCTATCTGAATGAAGCAGGTACTTATAATTACATGCAGCGGTGCACGGGGTCCTCCTTTCTCCCTGATACCGAGCTTTAATGAATTTCATTATTCTTTTTTAATTTACATACTCTTGCAGAATAAAGATTCCCAAATCATTAACTAATTTGATATGTCTGAAATACCAATTCAATTGTCTGGTCCCCTGAGATTTTCAAATATCTTGTTCAAACTCCTCTTAACTTAGTTTCTTAATTAGATACACCATGATGGATGGGCTTTTATGTCACAGTCTCAAAGGGACAGTGAATCAGCCTAATTTTTATGACAATTTAGGAGACTTAGATTAAAAGTCACTTAGAACAATCAAGTCAGAGTTTGTGAAGAAATATTCAGGGTCTCGTGAATATATGTTAAAATTATATATGAGAAATGGTCATATGCTTAGTGAATAATAAATATTGCCTAATGAAATTTAAAAATATGTGTTATTTGGTTATAAGAAAAATATTATTGTACAAAGATATCAGGTTTATAGAGAAAAGAATTAAGACATTAGGAATGGTAGTAAACAATACTGTAAAAAATTTTGAGGTTTTCAAAGGGTTTATTTTTCTCTTAGACTTTAGAGGGGCTAAAAAGCATATCATTTTTCGACGTTATTCCTTCTATTTTGATATTTACTTTTATGTAAAATGAAAATAAAATAATATGTCCATGTTAAAAAATAAGACTGAACAAGAACTTTGCATGTTTTGCTAAAAGTTGTGTATATTTTGTAATATTATCATACGTATGAATTTTGATGCTATAATGTTCAATGCAAAATATTAGAACTCTATTTTATAGATCATGTTTTAGAGAATGTGATTTAAATACTGCATGAATTTTATTTATTTATTTATTTTTTTGAGACAGAGTTTCACTCTCTTGCCTGGGGCGAGTGCCGTGGCGTCAGCCTACCTCACAGCAACCTCAAACTCCAGGGCTCGAGCAATCCTACTGTCTCAGCCTCCCGAGTAGCTGGGACTACAGGCATGTGCCACGATGCCTGGCTAATTTTTTCTATATATATTTTTAGCTGTCCAATTAATTTCTTTCTATTTTTGGTAGAGACGGGGGTCTCGCTCTTGCTCAGGCTGGTCTCGAACTCCTGAGCTCAGGACGATCCGCCCGCCTCGGCCTCCCAGAGTGCTAGGATTACAGGCGTGAGCCACCGCGCCCGGCCGAATTTTATGTATTTTAAAAACTTTATTTTTGTTAATAAACTTAGTTCTCTGAAAGGAAAACAAGCAGCTATATATAATGTCACTTTCTACAAACTGATGGATAAAATGCGCTTGAATGTTATAGTACTGATAATTTTAGAGGGATATTGCAAATATTAATTTTGTCATTTTATAAGGGCCTGGCAAGGGGTAGGTAGTCAATATTCATGGGCTAAATGAAAGAATTGTAAAGTACATTTTCATCATGAGGTTATCCACTAAATTATTCATATTTCCAGCCTGGCAGGGAATTGTACTGGCAGTGAAGTGATGCATTTATATTTAAAAAAGCAGAATGATTTAAAACATAAATTAATTAAACATTAATATTCACACACAGTTTTATTTGGTGTAATATAACAACTTATAAACTAATTTTTATACTATGCAATCTTTTGTATGTAACTCCAGTATGAAATAATCCGTGTCAGGTGATGCCCCAAGCCAAAGTATTGGCTTTTATAATAAAGCCAATAAACTAATGTGCATTAGTTTAAAGCAACTGGGGTTTGTAATTTCTAGAAATGACCTGTTAGAATATCTTGGATGAAATAGGATGATAAGGTAGCAAGAACATCAAACTGGAATCAGGACTTAGAGTTAAGGTTTCTCCTGTTATTAATTTTGTACAGTAATTTCAACTTTTGGGGCATCAGCTTCTTTATCTGTAATCGAAGAAGACTTGGAAAGGCCCTTTTCATCTGTAAAATTTAATGAGTCTGAAATTGTCCTTTTGTGGTTTAAATATTATAATTTTATAATAATTACATATATGTGAAATATGCACATGTACACAGAATACATTATATTACACATACAATACATAGACCATATGATATACTAAATATATACATATATAAGATATATACAGATTGTATACCTTTTATATATACATCATATATATGTATGCATACACAGAAATATGTACACTTATATATGCATAAAATATAAGATGCTACATAATTCAAAGTTAATTAAAGCATTCATAGTCAATAAATATTTTCTTAAAATATTACTGTTAAGTTAAAAATTTGGAAGATAGATAAGACTTTCTTGATGGATCTAGAGACATAGATGCAGAGATATAGACACATATAAACAAGTAGATCTACACATGTCACATATGTGTATGTGTATATTTCTCTCTCTCCTATATATAGGAAAGAGAGAGATAAATATATATGTAGGAGAGAAATATGTACATGTAAGACAGAGAGAGAGAAATGTTACAACCCTGAGGGGCAGGTGGTATTCTTATCCTCCATTTATACGTAAATCGTAAATGAGGTAGAGATTGGTTTAGTACCTTGCCCAGTGTTGTATAACATACAGTGAATCAGGGGCTGTCCGTGGTAAACACTCTTGTGCTTTTTTCCTCAATAATTAGTGAAGGTCAGGATTTCAAAATTTCCATTTTTAAAAAACCTATCTTCAATCTTACCCTGCAAGCAACTTGTAAATACTTGGCTTGATTGAGAAGTGCAGTGGGCAAGCTGTACTGAGAATGCGGGGAGTGATGGGTTGTGGAAGGGGAAGAAGCATTTAAGTCACCTGCAGAGACAGTTTCAGATTTGGCACAATGACATCCCTAAGACTTTCAAACAAAAACACCACTGTGTTGACCTCTGCACGTGTTTTATCAGCGTGGTCTAGCATAGAGCCTGACGGTTGGTACGTTTTCAATATCGTATACAAGTTATAGCTTTAGGAAGGCATAAAGCACATACAGCTGATGACATGGATGACAAAGGACCACGTGCATACTTATATATACTACACATCTTAAACTTGTGGCTTTCCAAATTTTTGGACAATTGCTCTCAGTAGAAAATGCATTTTATACTCTGACCCAATACACATACGCTCACAACAGAGACAAAGTTCCATGAAACCCTTGTGATATATGATTCTCTCTGATTTGTTTATTCTGTACTATTTCTTTTCTTTTCTAAAATACCAGTAAAGGCTGAAGTTAAAAAAAAAAAAGACAAAACTCACTATTTTAAGCAATAAGGAAATCACATGACTTTTTTTCCCCCAGATACTAAAAGGCAAATTACTTTAATAAGTAAGATTTTTAGCAAATATATCCAAAGCAAAATGAATAGCTAGTGTCATAGATTCATTCAAAATTCTACTCTGCAGCTAATTTAAGGAAAAATGTTCAAAGGTATGGCAAAATTCATGAATTTGCCTTAGTTATATGATGCTAACATAACAGAAAACAACACACATTAATTTGGTTAACAACAAAAATAGAAGAAATGTTATTTGATAACTGGCTGTAAGTTTATGTTTTATTGTCATTATATTAATGATCAATTATTAAATTAAATATTTTTAAAAATTTCCCACAACTAGCAAAATGATCATCCAATTTTTAAAAATTCTACCTTACCTAGTTAAAAGAATTATATACATATTTAATTTTCACACATATACATATCTAAAATCATACATAAAATGCACATTATATTTAAAGAATATATAATGTACATTGTCTTATATTTGTATATGTGTATATGTGTATCTTCCAAAATCTTTCTGCACAAAGTAATATCATTCCCCAAGATTATATGTAATCAAATGCAAACGTTATCAGTCTTTTTCTGCTAAACTATCCTGACATGAAAAACAATCTCAAAGTCTTTGTGGCTTACAAAAAGAAATATTTATGTTAAATGTTTTCACAGGTCAGCTTTGACTCTGTATTGTGTGGCTCCTTCCTCCCAGATCATATCTGGGACGTACTGGCTTAGCAAGAGGGAAATTAGTGATGGCAGAATTTCATAATATTTCTTAATGCTTGTTTTCAGAAGTTCCATTCATTAAATCCACTCACATTCCATTGACCAAAGAAGTCACATGGCCAATACAAACTTTGTTTTCTCTGTTTTTGGTTTTTTTTTTTTTTGTCATTTTATTTTTATTTGTTTTTTAATTCCAAGCTCTCTGTAAACTAACATTATATGGGTGATTCCAACATCAATGTATGGAATATCATGATCCTTTCACATGTCAGGACAGTAAAAGTCAGTAGGAGGAAATGTGAGTCTGTAAGAATGGACAGCAAATATTTACATCAATAATACAATCTCCTTTGGCAAGAATCAGACCTTGGGGAGGATAGGGAGGTCAAGGTGTTGAATTAAATTCACAATTTTTATTAGTCAAACATTAAATACCTAAAAAAATTAGGTAGTTAGAAAAATCACAAAATGCAATTTTTATAACCATGACAAAAGGTAAAACACCAAAATTTAATGTTTTATTATCTTAGAAAATAATCAGATTAAAAAGAAAGCGATCAGTTTTTTAGTTATTAGTACGTCTGATTATTAATGCTTACTAAGGATTTAGTAATAATCAAAAAATTATTAAAGATTAGTAAAGTGTGCCTATTTAAATATACAATTAAATTTAAAAGTTCTTATAATTAAATCTGATAATGGGATATTTTGAATTGTATTGAATATAATTCGTATGCAAAATTCAAAATTCTCAAGATTTTAGTTAATATTTACAATTTTATTATCCGAATAAAAGACTAACAAATTTAAGCATCGACGTATATTATAAATATTGTTTGTACAAAATTTACTCAAAATCTTCCAGGAGCATGTATGTAACATTTTCAGTGTTCAAAAATATTTAATTGGGTATAATTTTATAATTTTATACAAGAATGTAATGAACACCTTTTATATATAAAGACCCATCTAAGTATTGTGAAAGACACAGGAAAGGAAACTGTATCTTGGTTTCCCTCAGCTACAGAAGTGGTAATGGAGATTATCCTGAGGATGATCATGACAAAAATGTGTGTATGTGTGTTATTAAGTAGTTTATTAGAGCAAATGGAAAAGAAAGGTCCAATTCACTCCCTTCAGGAAAATCACATCTGCCTAAAATAAATACAAATAAGAGACCAGAACCAGTCAATCTGGAGATGAAAGCCAGGCAACGGAGCATCCACAATAAAAGTCAAACCCAAATGATTAATTA
The DNA here is from genome assembly GCA_004363605.1 of Indri indri. Lineage (NCBI taxonomy): Eukaryota > Metazoa > Chordata > Mammalia > Primates > Indriidae > Indri > Indri indri. Next base: position 4,034 of record RJWJ010021188.1, on the reverse strand, counting down.
TAAATGATATGCTGTTGACGCCATTGCTCTATTGATTCTTCTTCAAATGACTAGATGTTGAGATATGTTGTTGTATTATAAATAAGACAAACAACTAAACTAAATTCCTTGTCAGATAGAAACTGAAATATTAATGTTTTTATTTTGTAAGTAAAAAATTAGCCTTGCTGAACTAGTGAAAACTAACAAACATGGAAAAATTCCAGCAGACATGGGAGAAAAAGCCCACACAAAGAATCAAATGCAATGTGACAAATCTGTATGCCCTTGGATTCCAGTGGAAGATAAAAAATTATTTTTCATTTTCATTTTATTCCATTGGAAAACTGATCACTTTAGGTTTATGTAGAAGTGATGATAGATGCTTTTGTCAAATTGCCCCATTTTATAATAGAATAAAAAGGGACATTCAATAATTTTATTAGGTAAAACAAAATTGTGATATCAACATAAAGCCAAACTAGATGCCACAGACCAACAGAGAGATACTCTATCTAATAATGTGAATTGAGTATAGATTTACTTAGGGTCTCTCAGCCACCAAAATGACCATTAATCCCCACAGATTTTGGTAACCCATTGTTGGCCATTATAAATTCCAATTCTGAGCCTGAGAATAGCATTATGTCCTATGGGAGATTTTCTTCCAAAGGCAGTGAGTATTCCACTGCCAGCCACGTTGAGGTGGAAAAGAGGTCTTAAACTTCAGGGTGTGGGGACCTATTTCTATGTTCTTAAACCAGCATAGTTATTTATGGTCTCTATCGTGTGGAGAGGCCAGAAGAGTCTCGTGGTGTGCTAGGCTGGATCCCTGCCACGTGGGATATTCCAGGATCTGGACGGATACCCTAAAGTTCAAGAGAGACCACTTCTATAAAAAGTTAAATTTCTCTTTATGTTTTACCCCTAATACACAGAAACTGCCATATTTTGGGGTAGCCTGAACCCCATCACTATCAAATTAATTTTTTACATGTCATGTTTTCTCACAGGTCTATTCTAAACAAAATTCATTTTATTCTAAATAAAATCCCACAAAATTATGCAGTCAATTTCTGGCAACTTTATCTGGGGCTGATAATAATGTAATGATTGTAGGAAACATCAAAATTATTTTGCACATAAGTTACAGATAAAACTTGTGCAAATCCAGACCAATGCTGTGCTCAGATTTGTATAATTGAAAGACATAAGAGCTAGTGATTAGGAACTGAAAGAATAAGAATAACCAAACCTGAATTAGACCGGCACACAGACAGCGACATTAAAAGCACAGAATTAGAAGGCGGAATGAATGCTAAACACTCTTTAGCATTGTCAAGAAAGTCACTGAAATATTCTCTCTGTGGGACATTTGTAGCAATAGCTAGCCTTGTACTAATGGAATAACAATGCATAAAAGCCAAAAAAAAAAAAAAAAAAAAAAAAAAAAAAAAAAAAAAAAAAAAAAAAAAAAAAAAAAAAAAAAAAAAAAGAACAAAGGGTGCAACTTACCAGAAGATATATGCTCAGTATGCAAAACCCCAAGAAGAATATGGCCCTAACTGCATGTTTCAAAAGGTAGCATATCAATCTATGAACAGGGGGAACAAAAAGCAAATAGTTCAGAGAGTGTTTGCTTTACACAGATAAAACAAAGTCACAAGAAAAAAACTTCGTGTGCTACTATTTCCATATGGAACAGTATGAAAAGAAAGTAGAAAATAAAAAGCTTTTTATAATTTATATATTAATAAAAAGTATACTTCCTAACTATTTAGGTCTTTATATTTAAGAGGTTCATTTTTGTATAAACAGTGAGATATCGCACATGAAATAATGATAAGATATATCCCTTTCTTTAAATGTGGAGGAAACAAAATAAAATGTGGCTGAAATAATAAGAATTAACCTGTTATTTAAATAAATGTTGAATATTTTTTTATGAAATGGAAGATATCATTAATGACTTTATTCATCATTAGTGACTTAATTTATTCATACCTGACAAAATACATACCCAGTCCAGACAAACGGAAAGTGGATGGTTACTGGTAACAGAGCAGTTTTCTAACATAGTTGAATTCACTACACGCATTATGAGAATCATCAGGGTGCTTTGTGCTTTGAGTTTTAATATCACCACATGAAAATGGGGCATCAGAAAATGTGTCAAATGTTAAAACAATTTTTCTCTGTCTTTCATCTGATTTTATTTCAAAGTTTGAGGATGCTCAAAAGAATACATTTAAAAAAATAGGAATGTTTATGTATTCTGACTCTACCCTGTTTCTGCCTTAGGGACAGAAGGAGTTGCAGCCCGTTGTAATTTATTACGTATTATTTCAATTTAATCTGCTTTGTTTTTGCCCTGCTATATTTATCAGCTAGTCCAAGAATTGGCTAAATATGAATAATATCTCATTTTACATCACAGCATTTGCAAAATTCCCACCCTCAACACTGAGACCCACCCATCTCTTTCTTCCAAGAGTTACTTACTAGCTGTTAAATAAAGCTCTGACTAGCAAACAACCTGTGTTTCCTACAGAATTTTGAGGACTGGGAAAAGGCCATTTAAAAATGTACTTGAAATATGTGAACAATCTAAGTAAATAAATGCAAGTTGAAACAGCATTGTACTATTTGGCAAACATTTAAAAATATTAATAATTTCCAATCTAAACTTTGTCAAAGAAAATTATCAGAATCTCTCAAAGTTAAAATTTCCTACATTTCTTTATGTAGCAGTTCCCTAACTAGAAATGTTTCCTATTCATATTCTCAAAGAATAAATTTATTTCAGCAAAGTTATTAGCCAAAACTTAAAATGACCTAATTAATCTATAAAATTATATGCAAATATTCTAGACATTATTATAAATAATGAGAACATTATAAAAAGAAAACAAAATATTTCAATGAAATAAAAGAGTATATCATTATGTCCTGTTAAAAATTATTTTGCCAAAGTTGCTCAGAGGTAGGATGAGAAACCATGTTTAGAGGACAGTATTTCTATTCAATCCTTCCTTCCTTCATTCATTCTTACAACATTAAGGGTAAAGTTTTATTTATTAATTCAGTAATTTCATTATCTATTTACTCTTTTAACAGATATTTATTATAGGCGCTATACGAGGCACTAGGCTAGATGCTGCTCGTAAAAGAGAAATTCACTTTTATTTATTTTAGCTGGTCATTTTTGCAGAGTCTCGGCTAGTACAGTCGGTGCCTACATGCAATAAAAGATCAAAAAGTGACCTTTCCTTGCAAATTTGCAAAAAGACACCTGCTCTGGGTATTTCAATGAGAAAAAATGTATCTTCTTTTGGGCAGATACAGCCACATTGCATAGGACACAAATATGGCGAGGAAGGCAGAGGCTTCCTGTAATCTTGCTCCTGCTCCTGTGGCCAGGCACTGTCACTTAGAGTACACGGTGACAACTTATTCAGAGAAGCTAGAACTTGGAAAATCTTACTAAAAATATAGAGGCATGCTGGAATCAATTGACTTGCATATTTTTTATAACCTTACTTGTATATGTTGAAGTGGGCAAATGCATTCCAAGGCAATTAGGAACTCATTTTAAAATCTTCTGGGTAATTTAGAGTCTGGTTTTCCACCATTGCTCAAGCAGGTACTTTATGATGGTTGAACAAAAAGTAAGAAATACATTTGCTCTGGGTTGGTGCTACAGAAGAGCAAAGAATGTTTATGGGCATTTAGCTTTCAAGAGCAGGGTAAAGGCAGCAGAACATGTGTTCTAATGACCTCGGTAGAGTTGTCACAGTAGCCATGGTCAGATAAGAGAATTTCCACTGTGACTTTGAAATTTTTGACACTACCTGTCAGGGAAGCATATTTTGGCAAAACTGACACTGCGCCCTATTTTCTTCCCTTCTCAGCCGTTGTAATTCATGAGATCTGAATTTGATAATGAACAAATTTTATTAGGTATTGAGGGAGTAGGAAGGGGTGAAAAATGATCTTCCTTAAACGATGTTTAGTTTTATTTTGACTTCTTTTCCACATTCTATAGGTATGTTTGC
>RJWJ010021187.1:0-28166 GCA_004363605.1 Indri indri | reverse complement strand
ACAGGTCAATTAACCACTTCCTTGTGGCTAATTGCAACAATCAATTTTATCAGCTCTTATCACACTTGACTTAGCAGCATTTGATAGTTTAACTTATTGGCTGTTTCTTCTCCATATTTTTTTTATATAGATTTTTCCTTTTTTCTCAATTTTTTAATGTTGGCATGCTCTTGGGCTTGATCCTTAGTCCTCTTCTTTATCTATACCTGCTGTTTAGGAGATCTCATCTAGTAACATCTATTTAAAAATCACCTGTGTGGTTATCTCCAGCTCACAAATTCTCCCTACATTCAAAAATCTAATATTAAACTGTCTACATGATATTGCCACTTATAATTCTAGTAGGTATCTCCAGCTAAACGTGCCACAATTTAAACTCTTCAGTTCTCCCACAAACCTGTTGTACAATTAGCCTTCTGAATTCTGTTACTGGCGACTGTCGTTGCTCAAGCCAAATCCTTGGAGTCATCCTGTTTTTATTTTTTTGTTGTTGTTTTGCTCACACCCCACATCCATTCTTTCAGAAAAGGTTTTTGGCTTGACTTCAACATATCTCAAGTTCAGTCATTTCTCATCATATACACTGCTACCTCTTGCCCTAAACCACCACCAAAGTTTGCTTGGATAACTGTAATAGTCACTTAACTAGTTTCCCCTTTCCCGTCTTGTCCCCTCTATAGTCATTTTCAACATATAAGTAACAGTCAGGCTGCATTAAAAACATGGATCAAATTGTTTTGCTTATTGCTGAAAACCCTGTTATGCTTTCTATTTGATGAACAGGAAAGTCAAGGTCCTTTTGAATGCCTACAAAGTCCTGTATTATTTGCTTTCTCTCCCTCCTATTACTTTTCTGACCTCATATGCTACTGCTCTCCTGCTCTTCCCAGCCACCCTCTTCCACTGCAGTCTAACCTCACCACTTCCCTTGCCCTTTGTCATCACGCCTGGCATGCCACCACCTTAGAGCAACCACGCTAGCCATTCTGTCTGCCTGAGATGTTCTTTCTCCAGATTCCTGCGTGGAATTGACCAAATATTATTTTCTCAATGTGCTCTATCCCGGCCGCCGCATATAAATTGCCAGTGTCATCTATCCTAATCCTGTTCCTCCTTACTCTGTTCTATCTTCATGTAGTACTTCTACCTTTTCTTAGTATTTATCTCCTTCTAAAATATTATAAAATATACTTATTACATTTATTGCTTATTGCCTGTCTCCTTTTTCTAGAATGTAAACTCTACAAAGGCAGAATTGTGTATCCATTTTGTTCATAGATATGTTAGTGATGATCACTTTGCAGGAAAGAAGATGCCTGAATAGTGCCTGGAACCAGAACCTGGGAACCCTACCTGGTAAAAGGGAATTTACAAATGTGACTGGATTAAGGATTTTGAGATGGAGAGATTATCTGGGATTATATAGATGGGCAATGTAATCAAAAGGGGTCTTACAGAAGTAAAAAAGAAATGCAGGTGCGTCATAGACAGAAAGATTTGAAGATGCTACACAGCTGGCTTTGAAGATGCCAAGAAGATGGAAAAGACAAGAAAATGAATTCTTCCCTAGAACCCCCAGAGGGGAATGCAGCCTTCCCAACACCTTCATTTTAGCCCAGTGAGAACTAGTTCAGATATTTGACTTGATCAGAAAGATAATAAATTTCTATTGTTTTCTTTCTTTCTTTTTTTTTTTTTTTTTTGAGACAGAGTCTCACTGTGTTGTCCAGGCTAGAGTGCCGTGGCATCAGCCTAGCTCACAGCAACCTCAGACTCCTGGGCTCAAGCAATTCTTCTGCCTCAGGCTCCCGAGTAGCTGGTACTACAGACATGCGTCTCCATGCCCAGCTAATTTTTTTCTATATATTTTTAGTTGTCCAGCTAATTTCTTTCTATTTTTAGTAGAGACAGGGTCTCACTCTTGCTCAGGCAGGTCCCCAACTCCTGAGCTCAAAGGATCCGCCCGCCTCGGCCTCCCAGAGTGCTAGGATCACAGGTATGAGCCACCACCGCTTCTGGCCAAATTTCTATTGTTTTAAGCCACAAAGTTTGTGGTAATTTGTTACCGTAACAATAGGAAATTAATATATATGACTTTTCATAAACATAACATCAGTGTTTTGATATAAAATTATGCATACCTGTTTGTTATTGGTATAGTCCATAGCTGTAAAGATAGTCACCAAATTGGCAAGGCCTCTAGCATTATAATAAAGTTGGAAACCATTACGCTGTTTGGGATATAATAGCACATTGAGCTTCTTGAACTATAATATTTGAAATTTGGAACAGAAGTAGGAACATTTTCTTAAAGGAATAAAAAGAAGGAACTAAATGTTTATCTAGAAAAAAATATGCTACTACTCAAATATTTTTTAGTTAAATATTTGTTAGCAAATGACTTTAGGAGTTCTCAAAGGCTTTGATGCATTAATATTTATAAGCAGCATTTGTACGCTTTATTTTATCATGAAATTCTATTTTTATTAATCCTATCACAGGACTAGTGTTTCCTAAAATATAGATTCAGAAAAGTTTATTTAGACTCAGCTCACTATTTGCTGAACATGAACGTTTACCTCAGATATACAGTAATTTAGCCAAGGTTTCTAGTGAATGAAATGAGCCAGAAGTCACTTCTTTGGAGTCACAGTTTTCTTTTTGTTTCACTAAACAAGCCTCTTTGATTAATAAGCCCTCTAGGGTGTGTCCCAATGCATTTAACTTTATTAAACTTCTGACATAATTAACTCCAGGCCCCAAACCCCATTTAATCACTTTTCTCTTAATTTTGCATTCATTTTTGAAATATATTTCTGCTGAATATAAATTCTAGATTAACAGTTCTGGTTTTTTTTCATGATTTTAAAGATGTGATTCCATTTTATTTTGACTTCTATTGTTTCCAATGAGAATCTCATGCACATCTTATCATTCTTTCTGTGTATGTATTTTTTCCTGTGTCTGTGTTTAAGGTTTTCTCTGTATCATTGGTTTTTACAAATCTGATTTTGATACGTTGGTGTTATTCTTTGTGCTAATTGAACATGCTGGGTCTGTGGACTTAAACTTCCATTCAAATTTTAGAAATTTGTAGCCATATTGCTGCTGCTTCTCTGAGACTACAATTACATACATCCTTAATATTATCAGCTGATTCATTAAAGCTCTGTTCTGTTTTTTACTCTTTTTTCCCTACTGTGTGTCAATTTAATAGATTCTATTTCTGTGTCTCCAAGTTACTGATCTATTCTTATTCTGTGTCTAATCGTCTTTTAAATCCATTCAAGAAAATCTCAGTTTAAATATATGTATTCTCAAATCCTGAAATTCCACTGATTTTTATAGTTTCTTTCACTCATCTGTATATTCATGTTTTCATTAATTCTTCGACATACTCATAATAGCTGCTTTCACATCCTTGTTTGGTGATTTAATCATTCTGTCACTACAAGATTTAGTTTATTTGACTGGTTATGAGTTCTGAATCAGTTTCCTTTTTTTTTTGTTTTTTCACACGGCTAGCAATTTTTCATTGCATACAGGTCATGGTGTGGTGATTTGCATTGTAAGTATAAGAATTTTATTGTATTGTTCAAAGGATGTTAAGTTCTTTTTTGGCAGGCAGTCATATTTCTCATGAATAAACTTGACCCTTTAAAGGTGTGTTTTTATCTTTTTTAATTAATTAATTAATTAATTTTATTTTTTTATTTCTGCATATTATGGAGGTACAAATGTTTAGGTTACATTGCCCTTCCCTCCCTTCCCCCCAGTCAGAGCTTCAAATGTGTCCATCCCCCAGATGGTGCTCATCACACTCATTATGTATGTATATACCCATCCCCTCCTCCCCGCTCCCATCTGCCCGACGCCCGATAAATGTTATTTCCATATGTGCACTTAGGTGTTGATCGATGAAACTAATTTGCTGGTGAGTACATGCGGTGCTTATTTTTCCATTCTTGGGATACTTCGCTTAGTAGAATGGGTTCCAGCTCTTTTAAATGATGACATGGTATAGCAAGAGCACCGTTACTCAAAGACTACTTAGCCCTATTCCTCATGTTTGACCTTTATGGATTCAAGGAGTTTCTCCATTCTGGTTCTTTAGAACTTGAATTTCTCCAAATGTTGTATTAGCTACAGGAGTCATAAAGCTTACAAATTTATGATGCATATTATCCAAATGTATTTTTTGTTGTTTCTATTATTTTTTTAGTTTGTTCGTATTGTTCTTTTCCCGGAGAGAAATGAAAACAATTTTCACAAAGACGTATACATGAATATCACAGCAGCTGTATTTGTCATAATTACCCAAAAATTTAAGCAACACAAATACTTCAGGGGGGTAAATGGATAAGCAAACTGTAGAACACCCATACAATGAAATAATTTGCAATATATGAAATAGCAATAAGTGGATAAATATTTTTCTTTTTAAAATTTTATTTCAACGGATTTAGGCAATACAAATGGTTTTTTGTTACATGGATGAATTGTACAGTGGTCAAAATTGTCAAATTGTCAAACTGTAGTGTGCTTTTAGTGAACTGGTCACCCAAATAATGTACATTATATCCAACAGGTAATTTTTTATCCCTCACCTCCCACCCACCCTCCCCCCTTTTGAGTCTCCAATGTCCGTATACCACTTTGTACGACCTCAATGGATAAATATTAAAGGAAATTATTTTGAGTGAATATCTGACGGGAAAATACAAGGCGTGTTTCCTTCAGGTATATAATTCTAGAAAAGGGCAATCTAAGCTACAGTAACTGAAAGTAGTTCAGTGGTTGCCAGGGTTGGTGTTATCGATTAAACTTCAAGGAGATATGAGCAAACTCTGAGGGCTGGTAGAAATGTTATATATACCTTGATTGTGGTGATGGTTTCATGAGTATATACATTTGTCAAACTCATGAACTATATACTTTAAATGCGTTTTATTCTATGCAATTTATACCTTTAAAAAGTTTACTAAAAATAATTTTAATAAATTGCACAGTTTAACAATTCACTTGCATGCACAGAAATAAACCATATAAATTTTCTGTTTCAGACTTAGGAGTTATTGACAGGGGTGATAAGGTTAAGAGAGAAAAAGGAACTTTTACCATAGCTGCCCTGGGAGTAGGAAGATGTTAAGGACATTGAGTAGAAGGTAGGAATATTTACATCAAAAGGAAGGAAACTCATGCCATACTTTTAACAAATTTATCAACTGCTTGTTGATTGGCTTAGTTTGCCAGGACTGCCATAATTAAATGCCACTGAATGACTTAACAGAAATTTGTTTTGTCACAGTTATAGAGGCTGTAAGTCCAAAATCAAGGTGCCATCGGTATGGGTTTCTGGTAAGGCCTCTCTTCCTGGCTTGTAGACAGCTACCTTTTCACTATGTCCTCACATGGTCTTTCTTCTGTACACATGCAGAGTGAGAGAGATTTCTGCTGTCTCTTCTTCTTTTGTAAGGACTCAATTATATTAGAGTAGGGCCCTATGACTTCACTTGACTGTAAGAAGTCACCCTTATGAACTTACCTCCTTAAAGGCCCTATATCCAAATGCAGTCACATTGGAGGTTAGCACTTCAACAAATGCATTTTGAGGGGGATGCAACTTAGTCGACAGCATTGATATTGAGCCAAGCACCAATCTCATTGCTTATATTATGCCAATATGCTGTAGTATTTGAAATGGAAATACTGTAAAAATTTGGAAAGACAAAAGTGAAGTCTGCTCTGCGTGGTTTTTGTGACATTAACCGCTTTGGTACCCTGTTCTTCCCATTTATTAAATGTTTTAGTTTTACAAAGTCTGTTCCTGAATTGTTTTTCTTATCACTGTACACATTTCATCAGGTTCATCCAACCTACTATCTAGGATAATTAAAATACATCATATGTTGATGACTTTCAAATGACACCTGCACATCTAACTGCATGCTGGATATCTGTCCTATTTCAGTTATAGCGATCTCATAGTTAAATTTTCCAAAGATGACTCTATTTTCCAACTTTGACCATTGTTTCCTATCTCCATAAAGTGCATCATTATATCTTTATTTGTAAGTAAGAAACTATAGCAACTTCTTTATCTTCTTTCTTCTTTATACTCTGAAACTGAGCTATCATAATTTGCTGTCTACGATTTCTTCTAAATAACTCCTAGAACTATCTACGATGTTTCTTTCCATCTCTAGTGACAGTTTTCAAAATCAGGCCACTATTATTTCTTACTTGGATTCTTGCTACAACCTCTTATAATGGTTTCTGTGTGTCTATTTTAACTGTAGTTATGGTAATTAAAATTAAAATTTATGTATGTCACTCTTCCATAACCTGAAAGAGAGAAAGAAAGAGAGAGAGAGAGGAAAGAGGTATTCTGTTTGGGGGAAAATGGAAAAAAATCATTATGGTTAATACATATATATATATTTTTTTTGAAGCTAAATCATTTTCTATTGAACCTTTTATTAATCCTTTTATGTTCATTATTTATGATAACTGTTTTCTCAGAATACAAAACCAAACTATATAAAATATTACACATTTGAAAAATATATACCAGCTTAATATAAAAGTCAAGACTAATGCTACCATTCAGATATCTCAACTGGAACTATTTGCGTTAATTTCCTTTATGCGTGTGAATAAAACATTGTTCAAGATATAGGATATAATCTCTTTCTCTCTCTCTCTCTCTCCTTCTTTCTCCCATTCTATTGATTATCCCACACTCTAAAATATATAGAAATATATTTAAACAAATTTAGGGTAATAGTATGTATTAAAGAACCTTATATCTGTTTATGAATATCTTGCACCATCATGGAATCAGCTCTATGAACAGATGCAAAATGACACCCCCCCCCCCAACAGATGCTTTCCCTGTAGCTTTGTTAGCTTTGGATTCCCAGGTCTGTAGCACTCAAAGACCAAAACATTATAATTTTTCTGTTTAACTAACCTTTTTACCTTTTGAATTTTCTCCCAGAAATAGCAGAGTCTTTGCCAGATAACAATGCCAATAACCATCCATCACGAACCTGTGACTTCTGAATAAGACCTCCTGCACACATTGCTTTCATTCAGTACGACCTGCCCCAATGCATGTAGCAAACTTCTTGAACCCCTTAGAAAAGCCTCTACCCTAAGTTGGTTGGGGAGATGGATTAGAGGCATTTCTCCATCTCCCAGGTGACATCATCTGTAATAAGTTACCTTTCTCCTTGGCAATTCTTGTCTCAATAATTAACTTTCTGTGTGGCAAGCAATCAGACCTAGACCAGACCCCTCTGTGGGTTTAGTAACAATCAGAGAAGTACGCAACTTGCCTGTAGCAATTGGAAAATTAATTTTATGCAACTGGGATTTTGTTAGCCATTTTAGATGAATTGGTTCTTAGGAATAAAATACATACTTTAGTAACCATATTGTGATGCCATAGTAATTTATTTAATAAATAAACATGAACTAGTTTGTGACAAATTTTCTTTTGTTATTTTGTCTTTAATGTGAAAAACTTTTTCACAAGATTGTAAATTTGAAGGACTTGGAATGCATAATCTGCAAACATAGTTATACTTTTTGTAATAACAAATCCATGATTTGAGCTTATTAATCATTTGATAAACATTTGCCAATTAGCAGGAAAGTATTTATTTTTACTTGGTGTGATTTTTCTAATTCATTTTACAAAATATTTCGCCTCACGAAATATTGATATGATCACAAAAATGAATTGAGCATGAGTATTGAATGTATTTTCATTTTGAAAGACAGGCATTATTTTAGCATTTTGTAAAGTTGAATCTGGCACGATTAGAAATATAGAAGTCATTTTTAGATATAAATATATTTTTAAATAAAGTAATTCATTTTTAATATTGTAATATGGGATAGATATAAACAACTCTTCTGTCTCTCTCTCTCATATATCCACACACACTCACACACTCACTATGGCTCTTTAAACTAACTTCCCACACAACACCTGCCATTTCAATATGTATTCATGCAGTGCACAGTGCACATAATTATTTAGTCATAGTTTCTTGAAACATTGCAACCATTTATTAGAAATTGTAATTGTTTTTGCTGCTCCATAGGCCTGAATCAAAAATGAGTACATTAAACCTAAATATAGTTTCCTTCATTTTTCAATTTGTCTAAGAAAGTGTGAGCTCATCTTTAGTGATTATTAAATGGTTTCCCGAAGTTACTAGTCATAGATATGCTGACTTATTAAAAAATCTTTTGAGAAATTAAAAATGATGAAACAAATACTGTGTAGTCTTTACAAATATCTCCCTCCATTTTGTACTTCCAAGAACACTTACAGTGATTTTTGGAAGCAAAATTAAAAAAAAGAGAATAGACCCAAAAGAGGAAGGTCAATAGAAATTTTGGCAAGAAGATATTTCTGGTGTATTTTTTAAGTGTTTGGAATTTTTTCATTCAAAACAGACATTCAGGTTATGAAATATGATTTGTATTAATATCTTATCACAATGAATTTCTATAACAATGTAAATCACATTTAAATTCTAAACTATAATGAATACTTTATGCATTGTCAAAATCCAGAATCATTTTCTATAAAGATCCACTGAAATAAAATACAGATAAACTGAAGAAAAAATTCTCACATTTTTATGATGTGATTACATTTTTCTCTGTATTTTGCCATTCTGTGTAAGATTTTGTTTTTTTGGTGGGAGGAAGGAAAGTTTTATTTATATTTTAATTCCTATGTTCTTGCTCCCCAGTCCTCTTTTCTATGAATTCTCCACTCAATTTTCTATTTAAAATGCTCACTGGGCTGGCTTGTAGGGGGTTTCTTTCCCTGTTTATCTGTAACTTGAAATTTTCTCTTTTCTCTGTTAATTAGTTATTCTTAGGTGATGGTTAGAGTAGTTTTATTTGCCCTCGCTGATTTATTTGTTTGTTTTTTTGGATTCTTCTTTGGCAGTTTGATTATTTAATGTGTGCAGCCATTCAAATTTAGGAGGCCACCGTTATGCTGTAGGAGTTTGTAATCTGGTTCTTTGTCAGAATATAAAGGTAAATGTTAAAACAATAAATAAGTAAACTGTATATTTTGAAGTTACCCAGACCTACCCGATCTATGCTGAAATAAAAATTACCTTAAGAAGCCTCCTACTTATATGCTTGCCCTTCTATTTTTTTCCTCATCTCCTTAATTACTTTGACTAGACACACTGAGACTGTATTTCCCATACTGTCCAGCGTCTTTGCTGGTTTTGTATCCAGAATTAGCTAAATACGGACATCATATCCCTGAGCCCTCTTCTGGCTCCATATCTCCATTATCTACTCTCAACTTCTCAACTTCTTCAGCGAGACTCTTAATCTGCAATCCGGAAGAAAAATATGACTTAAAACAATCAATAATCCAATTTTATTTCTGTAATGTTGATGTCAGAAACTCCACAGACCCACTCTCTCCAGTGAAACACCATAACTGGTGAAAATTCTTTTTAAACAGACACAATCATTTGAAGTATCTGGAAATTGTCTTAAGGATGTAGAGCAAAGGAAGAAACACATATTTTTAAAAAATCTACTAAATCTCATTAAAAGCAGTAAGAGGCTGTGGCACTTGAGCTACAGTCCGTTTCTTCTCTCTTCCTCAACCTGCAGCTCAGGGTCTGGAAGCTCCACTTTGACAGGTACAGCCAAGAGACGAGTCCTTTCCCTAGCTTTAAGTCAAGATGGGCTCATTTCTTTCCTCAAAATCTCCCTAGGAGGGTCAGGCCACCAGAATTTCTTATCTCCTCACGTATCCATTTCACAAAGACTAAATTCTAGACAGGAACAGCTTAGAAGTTGGGACTCCTTTCTTCCACCTGCACAGGCTCTGTCTCAAGCATAGCAGGCCAAGAATATCGGGCTATTTCTTACCCTAACCCCAACTTTTTCATAGAACAGTCCTTCTACACTGGGAGAGGCAAGCAGAGAAGACCAGAAGCTTCTACCCCCATTTCACATCCTGCTTATACAGGAAGGGTGCCACACTGAGAAGCACGACATTGCTCTCTCTTCCATCTCGAGATCTGGGGCCAGAAATTTTGCCCATATGAGAGATAAACCATAAAAATAGACCATTTTGAAGATGTCCCCAAGTGAACTGATTTTATTGGGAACAGAGTGTGGATAATTTCAAGTCTAAAGGTACACTCAAAAACAAAGGAGATTTTGATAGTAAGCTATGAAGATGAAGCTGGTAGTTCTAGGAGAACCAAGATAAACCAGAAGCCAGCTAGTTTACCAGAGAGAATCAAAGAAAGAGATATGGAAAGAGCCCTCCTAGGGACAGAACAAACCTCAAAGTCTGGTCACAAAAACTCACCCTTCGAAGAGGCACAACTTTAACTGAATCAGACTATGGAGAAATTTGTACCTGAGGGCATTAACGAAAATAATAGAGCAGTCATCCATCAATTAGTGCAGGCAAACAACTCTGTCATGATTCTAATAAAGGCAGACAGTTAAACAGAGAGATCATGGAAAGAGATAGCTGAAAGGAGTTCTACTAAAACCACTCTTGTTCCAGTTTTAGGCACAAGGTTTTCTCAAAGGCTTCATACTGGACGTATAAAAGACCTCACAGAATCATCCAGCCAAGTCACTAAACAAATAAAGAAGCAAACAACAAGCTCCAGAAAAGAAGAGGGGATCAGTATCTGTAATTGCTTCAATATATTGTCTAAAATACCTAGTTTTCAATAGAAAAATAAAGTGTGATCCATACATGGAGGAAAAAAAAAGAAGCATCCAACAGAACAGACCCTACCTGTGAGAGGCCCCAATGTCAGACTTTGCAGACAAAGACTTCAAAGCAGCTATTATATTCAAAGAATTTGGGCCAATATGTTCAAAGAATTAAAGAAAATCATGCTTTAATAAGGAAAGTATGGTTACAAAGCCCCATCAAATAGAATATATCAATAAGGAGACAGAAATTATCAAAAAGAAACAAATGATGGGTTCAGTGGCACGTGTCTGTAGTCCCAGCTTCTAGGGAGGCAGAAGCAGGAAGGATTACTCAAGCCCAGTAGTTCAAGTCCAGCCTGAGCAACACAGTCAGACTCAGTCTCTTAAAAAAAAAAAAAAAAAAAAAAACTATTAAAAAAAGAAACAAATCAATATTTAATTGAAAAGTCTAATAACTGAATAACTGAAATGCAAAATTGACTTGAGTGACTAAATAGTGGATTTGGACTAACGGGAGGAAAAAATCAGCTAATTTAAGTTAAATCCCCAGAGATTTATCTTTGTAATCTGAAGGATAGAAAGAACAAAGAATGAAGAAAAATGGACAAATCCTCAGAGAAATGTGGGATACCATTAGGTGCACCAACTACAGGTAATTGGAATACAAGAAGGAGAGGACAAAGAGAAAGGAATAGAAAAACTGTTGAAAGAAATAATGGTTGCAGTTTTCCAAACTTGGTGAAAAACATCAACCTACAAATCCAATAGGCTCAATAAATTCCAAGCAGGATAAATGCAAAGAGATCACACCCAGTCACAGTATAGTAAAAATACTGAAATCACAGTCAAGGAGAAAACCTTGAAAGCAGAAATATAAAAATGACTTGTCTTGTTCAATGGACCCTGTATTAATTTCCTATTGCTGCTGTAAGAAATTATCACAAACTTGCTGGTTTAAAACAAAACAAGTTTATTATCTTAAAATTTGGAAGTTTAGAAGTCTGAACGAAATGAGTGTCAGTTAAAATCAAGGTATCAGCAAGGCTGGGTTCTTTTCTGGAGGCTTCTTGTTGAGAGTATATGCTTTCATGTTTTTCTACAGCTTCTGCAAACTGACCACATTTCTTTGTTTGTGGCCCCCTTTCATCTTCAAAGCAGCAATGACTGGTTGTGTCCTTCACTTAGCATCATACTGAGTCTACAATAATGTCCCTTAAATCTTTATTATAACTTGCTCGTCACCACATGTGCAGACTAGAATGATGATACAAATGTGCTTGATTCCTTCTATATGCTACACTTGGCCTATACTTAAAGCATAAACATCCAGAAGTTAAAGACTGTTTAATTTTTTTTTACGAGTCTTGAAAAATAATGCTTTGTGATGATGATTGGTAATGATATATAGAGATGATTATGCTATGATTGCCTTGAATCTAAGTTACCTATCAAGAATTTTGGAATTTTTAATATGTTAAGTTTATTGACTTATAGCATAACAGTGTTTTCACAAAAATTGTGACAGTAAATCTTTTTGAACACACAAGACTTTGAATAAGAACCAATGCAGAAAATGTTGCATATAATTTATTAGATTTATGAACCTTCTAAAGCAGCAGTCCCCGACCTTTTTGGCACCAGGGACCAGTTTCATGGAAGACAATTTTTCCATAGACCCGGGGAGGGGGGTGTGGTTATGGGGATGGTGAGTGATGGGAAGTGGCTATAAATACAGATGAATAGCTGGCCCGCTGTTTACCTCCAGCTGTGCAGCCTGGTTCCTAACAGGCCACCTGTACCGATCCATAGCTGGGGATCAGAGTTCTAAAGTAAAGTTATTAAAACATCATGCTGTACACAAAGGCTTAAAGGGAATACGGGATACATTTAGGTAGGGAGCTATTTGGTAGTTAGGGCAGTTACTGGTGCCATTAATTGCTCATGTGAACAAGGATGCCAGAATCTCTAGTTCTAGGCAAGGCATAGAGATCTGAAAAAAGGACTGAGATTCAGAGGAAGAAGGCTTGGTTAATAAATGGAGAAGAGAACTAAGTCAGACAGAACCAAAACCAATCTAGGAATTCTGTTTAACAAAATACAACAGCCAATGATAAGCATTTCATTTTCAAGAAAAAGAGCTGACAAGAACAAGCCAAGAAGTTAATTCTTCCTTCACGACCTCACCACAAATTGAATGAGGCACTAGTGCACTAAAGCGGTGCCACTCAAACCAAGGTCTGCAAACCAGTGCCTCTTTGCATCAAATCTCAGCAGCAAGGAAATTAATATCAGAACGGATTTTAGAAATTGTTTAACGTAATAGTGATATAATAATGTCTATTGAGTCTAAAAATGGAAAATGTCTCCTATTTGTGTGCTTTTTAAAATACTTCTCTATTTTATTTTACTTAATGAAATAAAATTGAAGTATAAAAGCCACACATTAGAAATAGACAATAAAAAGAAAAAAAACACATTTTTACCACAAATAGCTTGATTAGAACCTACTTCAAAGAAATTGAGTAATATATTTTCCTGTTAACCTAGGTGGTTTGGGAGAAGGTGAGAAGTGCCTAGTAACTTCTACTTCAAGTGTAGAATGATAGAATAAATATTTTTCAAATCCTCTGCCACTCAGACCAAATGACTTTAATTCATCCTCCAATTGATTCGGGCAGAGGAGCAGGTTGTGTGCCTACAATACACGGTCGTTAAAAAATCACTTGGAAAAAGCTATAATGGAACAGAAATTGACAGAGAAAATCATCTCCTCACCTTTTTTGCTTGGCATTTTCCCTATAAGAAGCTTTAATTTCTTCTGTTATTGTTTGCAAATATTTCCCAAACAGAAGATAATTTCCCCTGACAAAATGTATATGTGCATTCTCCAATCTCTGTTCCTGAAATTCACAAAACAAATGGATTTGGTTACTAATTCATAGAAAATTGGATATCATTTCAGTATGTTCAGCTTTTCTTCAATCATTCTTAAACATTACCAAATTTGAGTATTTCAGAAATTTTTATTAATAAGTGAAATCATCTGTTTTTTGCAAATAAACACATGCTTTTATTCAGGAGCTTGATCATCAGAATTATTTTAGGTGGCATATATTTTGTAAAGATATAATAAAATTTATTTATACGTTCTTGAAAGGCTGCAATCATTTACAATAGAGTAATTGGGTTAAACTATAATCATCTTTCAGTGTTGAGTTTCGGATGGCACTCCTAACTTTTAATTATAGCCTTTCAAGTACATCATTATGGCATTATAATAATTTTGACAAGAAATAATGATTGAGTAACTTTTTCAGCTAAAAATATATGGGGAATCTAATGTGCTTATGAATGATAAACTCACAAAATTGGCTGGAGCCACATGTATTGAAGATAGTGCCTATAAATGATCACAGCTAATGCAATACTTAAAAATCGCCCATAGATACTCTTAAAATAACTATACAGGATATTCGAAACTTCGAAACATTCTATTAGGTATTAAAATTATTCCTAGATCTTTACCCCCACCAAGTATCACCAACAGATGGAATCCGAAACAATGGATGAAACTGAATATTAACCAAAATAGAACTGAGAGACTGAACCAAAAGAGAAAATTTTTATTTTCCAGTTTCTTGTCATTAACCCTACATGATCTTGAGAACTCTGATTCTTCATCCCTCCATCCTTTAATGGATGTTAAAAACATCTTGTCAACAAGGGCTGTTGAAAGAGATAAATTTGAGTTTCTATTTCAGCTCAAGGCTAAAATTAACCAACAGTAACATCGTATTTGTTATTTAAAGGTTTGCAACTGGTGCCAGTTTCAGTACTTTATTAATATCTGATCACATTTAGAGTATTTTTTTTTTCTTTTCGATATGCCAGGCAATGTTGTTGTGAAAAGTGTGGATTGAACAATTTGTCTAGTAGTGATGATTAGTAAAATAGAAAGACAAAATATAAAGGCAAAAGATTTCACTCTGAAATGTCACATTTCTGTTTGGTATTCAAAATAAATAGATTAACCAGGCATTATGTTTAAAACATTGTATCACTATTTGATCAATTGTCCTTCTCTATTTTTAATTATAAATTAGCTTATTTATATGTTGTCATGCAGTTGTAAAATTTTAATATTGGGAAAAATCTGCACATTCTAATCATTTATACTTCTAAATCTCTCCTTCTCTATTCAAAATTTAGGCTAGCTGTATGAGATTTTGTTTGCTGTCTGATTGAAGAATATCTTTTCAAAATGTAGATAATTTTCTCCACTTCATTCTACATATGTCTTTATGTAAAATATTTTTGAGTCTTTCAATTACATTAGTGCTATAGTGATCTTAAAGTCACTCTGTTTAATTTATAATGGAGATTTTCCACTGAAAACAGCTGTATAAATGCATGCAAACCGTAGAGCTATTGAATGTCATTTCTATATGATATCCTTGTGAATGATCCTTTTCTCAGTTGACCCTCAACATAATTTTACTATTTGGGCCACCCTGCTATAATATATATAAAATAATATATTGTAAAAGGCTGGAAATAAAATTAATTTGTTAATTCAGCTAATATATGCTATTTAGCTAATATATTCATATATATAACTAATATTATATATATTTATTAATTTAGTTTACGTATATATACATATGTGTGTATATCTACACACACACATCTCTTTTTATATATCCTCATATCAGAATTTGAATTTTTCTTAATTCATTGGAGACCAGGTATTGCCCTTTATAAAAGAATCTACAAAGTGGAGAGAAATTGGAACCGTATTTGTGACTAATCTCTTGTATTCTCTCAGGGAATTCAGACTAGAACAATAAATTCTAATAAAATTCATAGGTTGAAAAATATGGAAATGAATGATTATTTCATAGCTTCTAAAATGAAATTTCAAAATTCCACTTACAGGATAGCTCACACTTAGTTTTCAAGTAATGTAACTAGTAACTACACCTAACACCTAATATGACTCTCATTTTTCTCCATTCTCTGCATATGTATATAGAATCTTCTGTTACACAGAAGGCTGGATTCATCAAGCTGGTATATAGTTTTGCCACTCTCTGAGAAGAAACTCAATATGCTATTCCATATGGAAGTTTTTAGCCAAGGAAATGATTTTATTCAATATTCAGCACTGTTTTATTTTTTCTTTTACTCCTCATATTTGGTTTTAGTATGTTTAAGATTTTCTCAACCTTTCGTAACTCTGCATTTCCCAACTTTGTGTATATCCAATGTAATGTAACGTGTGAATTAAAAGAAAAAAAGTTGACAGTTATACCTTCTGTGATAGTTAATTTTATGTGTAACTTGACTGACCTACAGAATGCCCAGATATTTGATTAAACATTATTTCTGAGTGTGCCTGAGAGGGCATTTCTGTATGAAATTAGCATTTGAATCAACAGACTCTAGATTTGTATTGGCAGAAAAGATTGATGTCAGTGTGGGTACACATCATCCAATCTGTTGAAGTCCTGAATAGAACAAAAAGGCAAAAGGAGAGAGAAATTGCTCTCTCTGCCTCACGGCTTGAACTGAGACGTTGGTCTTCTCCTGCCCTCAGCTGAGGGACTTACAGCATTGGTATTCTGATTCTCAGGCCTCTGGTCTCAAACTCAAACTACACCATTAGCTTTCCTATGTCTCTAGCTTACATAATTGTGTGAGTCATATATATATGACTCACCATATGTATATATACCATATATGTGATACATATAAAAATAGCATATATACCACATATATAGTATATATATAAAAATAATATATACCATATATTATTTGTAATATATGGTATAAGGGATTTATACATATATATGTGTGTGTATATATATAAAAATTTTCCTGTTGCCTCTTTTTCTCTGGAGAACCCTGACTAATACACACTCTGAGCATGATGTTGTATTTTAATCAAATCTCTATCTGTCAAGAACTCTTAACTTTTTCTGAAATATTTTTCCATAA
Source organism: Indri indri (assembly GCA_004363605.1). Lineage (NCBI taxonomy): Eukaryota > Metazoa > Chordata > Mammalia > Primates > Indriidae > Indri > Indri indri. The sequence continues at coordinate 11,426 of RJWJ010021187.1, read as the reverse complement.
GCAACATTATGTCAAGCAATGTAAGCAGAAGTCCTCTTGTTGAATGTAATACCTCATTGCTGTTACTTTTGTGTTCTATCTATCTTTTCATCATCATTATTTGGAATAGTTTGGGAATGATCCCATAACCACAAGACAAGTCTTATTATTGCCACTACCGGAGACAGAAACCAACATAATATATCCTGCAGCATGAAGACTTTAACTCCAACTCAGTCTATAACCTGAAGTCTCTGTCATCCAGCAGCTGTTTTCAGATATCTCCAGAGACCTAGGAGCAGAAAGTGGTATGTCAAAGCTGAAATGCTGAACTATAAATAATTAGAATACAACAGAATTGTGAGCAAAAATCCTCAGTGTAATTATTAACTGTTAACATGGGAAACAACACCTGATGCCCATCTTTCACACAGCTCAATCCTCCTGGCTCTCTAAACCATCCTGGCATCCCCAACAAATGCCAGCTGCTACTTTGCTGAAGTGCCCTCGTGATCTCTCTTTTCCAAATGATTTTAAACAAAGAGCCATGGAAAAGTCTCTAAATTAATACCTTGGATTCACTTGGATTGGACTTGGATAAAGAAGTTCCAAAAAGTTTTCTCTGAATTTCAAAAAGTTATAGTCTTCATTTCCTTTTATAGTATTTACAAATTTTTCTCACATGATACTAAAAGTTACAAAACCTCCAACAGACTGTATGCTATGTAATAGAACACTGTAGCTATGAAAATGAGAAAAGTGCTGGAAGTGTGATTGTCAAATGTATAAGTGAACTTTAAATGTGTAACTTGAAATTCCTATAGCTGAATTTTTTAAACTTCTTTGGTAAAAAACAGGCAACATAATGGTAAATAATAGTTTACAAAGTGCTTCCATATATTTTGCATATTTATTTTATTTATTCTTTATAACATTTTTGTGGGATGTTATTACCTGCTATAATCTATAAAAATATTCAGGAAACTTAGGTAAATTGCTTAAGGTCACAAGGTGTGATGGTCAATTTTGTGTGTCAACTGGATTTGGCCATTGGGAATGCATATCTTTGGTCAAATAGTCTTCCTGTTTCTGTGAGGGTGTTTTTGGATGAGATTAACATTTGAATGGGTAATGGATAAAGCACATCATTCTCTCTAATGTGGGTGGGCCTCATCCAATTAGCTGAAGGCTTGAAAAGAACAAAAGGGTCCACCCTTTCCTGAATAGGAGAGAATTCCTGTTGCCTGACTGCCTTCAAATGGGGACATTGCTTTCTTTCTTTCTTCCCCCTGTCTTGCAACTCAAACTGAAGCATTCAATCTTCCTGAGTCCCAAGCCTGCTGGCCTTCCAACTAGAACTACAACATGAGCTCTCTTGGGTCCTCAGACAGCCCAAATTACCCTGCAGGCCTTGGGGCTTATCAGCGTCCATAATTGTGTGAGCCAACTCCTTACACACAGATACCATGGTCCTGCCCTGGCACCATCCCTCCCCCTACGGACTTGGGGAAGACACCAAACAGACCTGCTCTCCAGGATCAAGACTGCTCCCACTTCTGCCCAAAGAATTTCCTCAGCCTCTCTCTCCCAGACCTGCCAGCAAGGCCAGGCAGACAAAGGTAACTTCTAACAATCACTACACTGCATACCCATTAGTGCAGCAACTACATTGGTATCTCACTTTCCCCATCTATGAAATGGATAACTATAGTCATTAGTGGGAAGTCAAGGGGCAGAGGCAGAGCACAAGTCACACTGAAAGCTACTTCTTACAGATTTTGTATAAGACTACTTTGGAAGTAAGTGTGTTTCTTCCAGTCAGTTTTAATGAATGGTAGTACTATATCACACGCTACACCAGTTTCAGGGTGATAATTTTCTAATAAATCCTTCTGATACTGTTAGGTTTTAGTCTGAAACCATCGGTTCTTGGTGCACTCATGGACAAAGAATGACCAGACACGGCAAAGTTAGGCAAGCGAGAAGATGAGTTTTATTGAGGACAGAAAGATAGAATTTCAGGGCATGAGCAAGATATAGGTTTACAGAGAATGATATATACTCCATGGATGACAACCAGACCCATTGTCGCAGCAGGGCAGGCAAAAGGAAGGGCAAAGGGAGAGAGAGAGACCTCGGCTATGGTCTGCGTCCTATTTTATAGTGTCCAGATAGGGACCTCCCTTGTGGTTCAGAGGCCACCATGGAAACACTTTGATTAGATAGTTGGAAGTCACATGATCTGAGTAGTAACTATGCATGTGGGTTCTAGGTCATTTCCAGACTTTATGGTACCCATGCAGCTTGGCCCGTGGGCTAGAGAGTCCTCTGCATTCTTTCGCAGCTGGTGCACCAAGTTCTAATTGGAAGATTCATAGGCTATTCCCTCCTCCCCTAGATATGGAGAATCAGGGTTGGGCAAGACCAAGATGGGAGCAACAGCACCCACTTTCATCCCTTGGAGACCCAGAATCCTCACTATCTACCTAACAATGCTAAATAAATAAAATAGAAATAATTTTAGTTTTGTTTCCCTGGAGAACACTGACTAATACACATAGCTACTAAAAGTTGGTACTAGAATACAAACTCAACCTCAAGTCTTTTGGTACCAAAATCTGTGATTTCCCACCACAGCAGTTTCTTCTGAACCACTGCTTCATCTGACAATAGGATGCAGAAAAATATATATAGCCCTAAGATCTGTCTCAGGTTATCATGCAAGGGGAAAAAGTAATAAAGGGAGAAAGGAAGGAAGCAATGAAGGCAGCAAAACTTATTTTTGCTAGTTCCTATTATGAATCATATACTTTTCTCCACTTTTCCACAGACAACACAATTTCAGGAGTTCCCGCATGGTGGGTCTACATTTACATTGCATGATTAACAATGCTGAACCTGCTCTAAACAGGAGAGATTCCAAGTTAATAAAACAATCAGACTGGATGTAGTTATAGGACATTTATAGCAGTACATCAGATAAACTGAAAATCCAAGAAGCAGAATTAAATGAATTGCTACATCATAAATTATGTCCCAAGAATTTTATAACCACATTAGATCCAAACAGATATAACAAGAGAATCAAATCTAAGAATAGTTTTGTTCACAAAACATCTAAGCATTTTAATGATGATCAGATATGACAGATATGGGAGATCCTTTTTAGTAAACATAGTCATGTTTTTGAGAATTTTTGATTTTGAATACAGAATGAGAATTAGATTTTTATACAAGGCTTAGAGCTAGATCACAGCTGAAGCCAATTCTGATGTTGATTTGGTTGGGAGGTGTAAAGACCAAATGACTTCTCACCCACCATGGAACAGCCACACTGATCTTTCTGTCCTTCTAACAACCAAGCTCATTCTTTATGTCATTTTCAATAGCCATATCTGCTGCCCATATTGCCTTTGAAACTCATTTGTTGACCCTTTCTTACTCTATAGACTTCCTTTGAAATGTTGCCTGGCAAGAAAGTTTTTCCCAGTTTGTTTGTTTTTTTTGGGGGGGAGGGGGCAGTGTCTTGCTTTGTTGCTTAATCTGGAATACAGTGGCATGATCAAAGCTTACTGTTGCCTTAGGTTTAAGTCTGATATCCATCTTGAATTGATTTTTGTGAGAGGTGGTGATCCTGTTTCATTCTTCTACATGTGGCTATCCAGTTTTCCCAGCACCATTTATTGAAAAGAGATTCTTTTCCCCAGTGTATATTTTTGTCTGCTTTGTCAAAGATTAGATTACCATATGTGGATGGTTTCATCTCTGGATTCTCAGTCCTGTTCCAGAGGTCTATGTCTCTGTTCTTGTGCCAGTACCATGCTGTTTTAGTTACTATAGCCTTGTAGTACAGCTTGAAGTCTGGTAGACTGATATATAAAGTGTAACCATAATGTTTGTACCCTCATGATACCCTGAAATAAAAAAAAAAAAGAAATTACTGTTGTACCCTTGAACTCCTAACCTCAAGCAATCCACCCACCACAGCCTCCCAAGTAGATGCCACTCCAGGCACATACTCCTATGCTCTGCTAATTTTTTAATTTTTTGTAGAAATGGAGTCTCGCTATATTGCCCAAACTCTTGACCTTAAGAGATCCTCCTTCTTCCAAAGCCCAAAGTTCTGGGAGTATAGGCATGAGCCACTGGGTCCCGCCTCTTCCCACATCTTTAAGTAATCACCAGTAATTTTCTATGCATATAATTCATTGCTTACCTTTTGTTATTATCTATTTTGATCATGGCTTGTTTTATCACTCATCTTAATTCCAAATAGCCCCACATCTTTTCTTTTTGTGCCTTGCTTCATTGTCTGCATTTACAAGAATTTTTATTCCATAGCTGTGTAGTCAACAAGCATGACATTTCTAATGATATTTCTCAGCTCAATAAATTGAACTGACTCTCCTGTTAATCTAACAAATACATGTTATGAAAAAATTAAACTATCATATAAAGTCTATTATGATTTCTGCTTTTATGAAACACAATATTTTAGGGTATTTAATATTAAGGGTATATTTTCATTTTTGTCCTGTTTAATTTGAAAAAGAATGCATTTTAGGATTTTGTTCTCTTAGCTACTTCCCTGTTTTTACTTCTATTTTTTTCATGTTACCATGGAAACAGTATCTATTTTATGTAGCCAACAAATATTTGTTTTATGAATAAGCATTCTTGAATGGTAACATGAGGAGCTCCATGGAGATCTTCTATGAAATGGGATATATATATATATATATATATATATATATATATATATATATATAGCAAATGAAGAAATATTTATTCAAGATACCTACTAAAACTCAGTAAGAACCATGAGTCTGTGACATTTGAACTATGATCCACTATGTCCCTCCTTACTCCCAGCTCACTGTGACTTCCATTCCAGGTGGGTGTAGCCAGCAACAGAGGCACAGGTCTCCTTCTTCTCCTAACTGCCAATTGTGAGCTATGCAATCTTCCTGGGAGGGGTAGGACATCAGTATTTTTACCCCACACTCCAGATCCCTGCTTCAGAGATTAAATTTTGCTTGAATGTGCCTTAAATGCTGGTAGTTTCCTTCTTTCATCCATCCCAAACCTGTAGGACAAAGGGTCTACCTTGGGAATATTTGCTGAGGATAATCGGACCTGATTGTCATAACACTGGCTCATTAATAGGATGAAGTTTCAATGTTAGGAGAGGCAAGCAAAGATCAGGAATGTCAATTAGAGAAACAGAGCACTTTCTGCACTTTCTAGTTCAGAGATATGATCTGCATCTTTTTTCCGGAGGAAAGGCAAGCCATACACAGAGAGCTCAGAAGTTTTTCCTAGAAGAACTGACTTTATTTGAAATAGAGTGTAGAAAAGTTCAAACCCAAAGACTGGTCAAAAACTATGGAGATTTTGGTGGAAAGAAATGAAGAGAATACTGATAATTTCATTAGAGTTATAAGTTAAATAATAGGTCATCTGGTTTATCACAGATAACCAAAGAAGTAGATAGTTAAGAGAAGCCTTTTTGAAGTCAGAGCCAACCTAAACTGTTGAACTCAAAAACTTTTCATGCAAAGGAGCTCAAATTTAATTGGATTAGGCTGTGGAAAAATTTATGTTTCAAAGCATTGTTAAAAAACAGTAGAGTGATCAACTGGAAATTAGATGATACTCACAGCTATATCCCAGGCTGAATGTGTGCACACCCAAGGCATTGATCTCTGAGGAACAACATCAATGGCTTCAAATGGGAGAAGGCGGGAAGGAGAATAGACTACACTAAAATAATCCATCCAGTCAGTAACAACAAATCAAGCAAATAACAGTAACAAGCCCCAGAGGGAAGAGTGGGAAAAATGAGTAGAGTTGTTGTAATATACTTCCTAAAATTTTCAGTTTAAAAAAAAAAAAGGAGACATGTAAAAAAAAAAACAAAAACAAAACAAAAAATATGACCCATAAACAGGATAAATGTGAGCAAAAGAAACTACCTCAGAGAATGATCAGATGTGGTACTTAACATACGATACGAAGACTTCAAAACAGCCATTTATTTCTTTAGCTTAAAGAACTCAAGGGAATTATGCTTGCAAAAATAAAGAAATTAATGATGACAACATCTCATCAAATAGAGAATATCAACAAAGGGATAGTAGTTATAAAAAGAATCAAATAGAAAAAAAGAAAAGAATCAAAAATCATTTTAAAAAGTTGGAAAACTTCTCAAATTTGATGAAAGACACGAATATACATATTTAAGAAGTTCATGGAACATCAAACAAGATTAAAAGCAAAGAGATACACATACAAATATATCATAGAAAAATGCAAAATGTCAAAGACAAGGAGAAAATCTTGACAATAGCAAGAGAAAAATAGCTTCTCATTTATAAGGAAATATCAGTAAGGTTAACAACCAACTCCTTATTGTGAAAATGGAGGCCAAGGAAATGGGATGAAGCATTCAGTGGTGAAGGAAAATACTGTCAATGAAGAATATTACTCAGCAAAATTAACTTTCAAAAATGAAGGAAAAGTAAAGAAAATTCAAGAGGGAATTTGTTGCTAGCAACAAATTTGTTTCTGCAGACTGAAAGCAAATGACTCCAGATAATAATTTAAACATACATTAAGCAAACAAAAAAACAAAGACCACTAGTAAAAATAATTATACAATTACAAAATAGTGTATATGCATATATTAGCTCTCTTTTTTTTCTAATGATTTCCAATATATACATAAGAATATATATATAAGAACATATATTATATATATATATATATATATATATATATATATATATATATATATAAAGAGAGCTAGATATTGATAGCTTGTTATTTGTCCCCTCCAAATCTCATGTTGAAATTTGATAACCAAAATTGGAGATGGGGCCTGAGGGGAGTCATTTGAGTTATGGGGGTAGATCCCTCATGAACGGCTTGGTGCCATTCTGTTGAAAAGATCCTTGTACCCACTCCTTTCTCCCTCACCTGCTCCTTCTGTCATGATGTGACACAAGGACTCCCCTCTGCCTTCTTCCCTGAATGAAACCTCCCTGAGGCCCTCCCCAGAAACACATGCTGGCTTCATGCTTCTTGTACAGCCTGCAGAACCACCATGAACAACATAAACCACTTTTTCTAAATTACCCAACCCCCAGTATTTCCTTTATAGCAATGAAAATGGGGTAAGACTATATATTTTATATACATATATATGCACATATATATATAAAGTTTACATAGATATAAAATTGTATTTTTAAGCCTATAACATATATAAATGTAATATATTTATACATTTGTCAATAAATATGACAAAGGAATTGTGAGGGAGATAAGCTGTACTAGAGTAGGAAATGACACTGGGCAAGAACTGGTATTCACAGGAATAAATGATAAACAGAAATGGAATATAAGAAAGTTAATATAACCACCTGCATAAATATATACTTGCTGTCCTTTCTTTTCTTACTTCTTTAAAAAAACAGAAATTATATAAAGTAATAATTATAACAATGCATTGTTGAGGATGCTAACATATTGATGTGATATATGTAACAATAATATCATAAAAGGGAGGAAGAAAATAAGCTACATAGTCATAATGTTTCTAGATCTCAGTGGAATAGGTTAGTCTAATTGTGAACTATCAAAGTTAAGATGTATTCAGTGAGCCCTAGGAGAACAACTAAGGAAATAGCTCAAAAAATATAGTGAACAAATTTAAGGTAATTAATATGCTATATTAGAAAGAAGTAAAGGAGGAATAAAGGAACAAAGGAAAGACATAGAAAAAAAGAAATGACAGATGTAAATCCAACTGTATTAATCATAACAATAAATGTAAACAGGCTGTTGGGGTGATGGAAACTTCCATTTTGGCCCAGAACATTCACCAAAAGATCAACTCATAATAAGGCAGATTAATAAGAGAGACTTATTTATTATGTACATGGGGAGAATCACAGAGTGATTACCCAATATCCCAATGAAGTCTAGAAATTTATATACCCTCATTTTAGAGGGGAGGAGGAAAGGAGGAATATAGGTAATTCTGTCTAGGGGCAACAAATGGTTACCAGGAAGGATGAATAGATACTTGAGAGAGTGACTGGATGGGGGGAAACAGATTGACTTGTAAGGGATTCTTTTGGGAAATTAAATTAACCTGAGAAACCGGTATTATATTTAAAATGATTTGGGCCAGGTCTGGCTGCATTCTTGATCTTTCCTGTAATATATTGAGATAACAAGGAGGGGAAGGGAAGTTGATTGTTCTTTTTGATGGGTCTGGTTTTTTACGAAGAAAGAGGGAAAGCCCCTTCCAAGGCCTGTTGCTCTCTAAGGGGCTTTAATTCAAAATACTCTTTACACCAACGAGTCATATTTTGGGGTGAAATTTCCTGAGCTCCTTTGTGACTAAAAACTACAAATGACAGAGCTGGTCAGAAAAGATTTAAAAGATGTTAGATCCAACTATATGCTTACTACAGGAGACAAACTTTAGATTCAAAGACATATCACATAAGCAAAAATGTGAAAGAAGTTAGAACGGCCATACAAAATCCAGACAAAATAGTCTTTAGAACAAAAGAATGTTAGTAAGATAAACAGGCATATTTTATAGGTATAAAAAGTCTAATCTATGAGTTAAATAATAACAATCATACAGGACCCCCAATATCAAAAAAAAAAAAAAGGAAGAAAGGAAGGAAGGTAAGAAAATTCAAAAATAATAAAGACTTGAACACTTTCAACAATGGATAAAACAACTAAGCAGAAGATTATCATTGAAATGGAAGACTTAAACAATACTATAAACCAACTAAATCTAACAGATATCTATAAAACATTGCACCCAATAATTGCAGAATACACACAAGTGTACCTTGCACTTTCTCCAAGATAGACAGTGAATAAAGCCATTAAACAAGTCAAAATAAATTTAAAGGGATTGAAATCATACCAAGTATTTTCTCTGCTCTCAATAGATTGGACATAGAAATCAATAACAAAAATTTGGTAAACTCACAAATATATGAATACTAAACAATATACTCTAAATAATCAATATAAATAAGTAATGAGTCAAAGAAGAAATCACAAGGGAAATTAAAAAATAATTTGAGATAAAAATGAAGATGTGACATGCCAAAACTTACTAAATACAGGTAGAGCAGTGCTCGAATGAAAATTTATAGATGTAAGTGCCTGTATTAAAAGGAAAAAATATCTCTAATTAGTAGCCTAAACTTCTACTTTAAGAAACTGGAAAATTAAGAGCAAACCAAACCTGAAACAAGAAAAAGAAAATATAAACAATAAAGATCAGAGTGGACACTAATATAACAGACAACAGAAAAGTGACAGAGAAAATCAATAAAGACAAAAGTTGTTTCTTTGAAAAAATTCAACAAAATATACAAATATTTAACTATATTGACAGAGAATATTAAGGTTACTAGAATCAGAAAAGAAATGGAGGCATTACCTTATAGAAATATATATTTATATTATTAATATTTCTATTTTATATTTATATATAAAATAGAAATGAATGAATATATATATATATATTATGAACAATTATATGCCAATAAATTAGATAACTTAGATAAAATGAATAAATTCCTAGAAAGACCCAACTACCAAAACTGACTCAAGAAGAAATAAACAATTGGGTAGACCTAGACAAGTAAGATTAAATTAGTAATAAAGAAATTCAGATTAGATAGCTTCATTGGTTGATTCTATTAACCATTTAAAGAATTGATACCAATGCTTTGTACATTATTCTAAAATTAGAAGAGAAAACATTTCCTAACTTATTCTATGAGGTTGGCATTAACCCTCATACCAAAGCCAAACGAAAACATGGATAGAAAAAGAAACTACAGACCAATATCCCTTAAGAATATAAATGCAAAAAAAGTCTTTAAAAAATGCTAGTGAACTGATTCCAGTAGCATACTAAAAGCCTTATACACCATGACCCCATGGTATTTATTCCAGGAATGCAAGACAAACAGCATATGAAAATTAATCAGTGCAATATACCACATTAATAGAATGAAGGTAAAAAAACAATCACCCCATTTATGCAGAAAAAGCATTTGCAAAATCCAATATCCTTTCATGATAATAACACACAATGAGGAATAGAAGAGAACTTCCTCAACCAGTAAAAAGGCATCTACAAAAAACCTGCAGCTAACAACATATTTAGTAGTGAAAAACTGAATGCTTTCTCTCTAAGACCAGTAACAAAAATATTATGTCTACTCTCACCACTTCTATTTGCCATTGTATTGAAAGTTTGAGCAAGGACAATTAGACAAGAAAATGGAATAAAAAACATCCATACTGAAAAAGATGTAAAATAATGTCTACTCACAAATGCCATGCCCTCGTTCATAGAAAATCCTTAATAATCTACTTTTTAGTTTTTTAAGTCTTAAAACTAATAAATTGGTTGCACAGAGTTGCAGAAAGCAAGATTTAAAAATAAACTGTTTTATGTACACTATTAAAAAATCTAAAATAAAATTAATTTAACAATTCCACACGTAATAGCATCAAAACGTAAAATTTTTTGGACTAAAATTATCAAAAAAAGTGAAAATGTTATACTCTAAATAAAAATTACAAACATTGCTGAAAGAAATTAAAAATGTTCTAGATATATGGAAAAATATCTATGCTCAATAATCAGAAGACCTAATATTGTTAAGATGGGGATATTCCCCAAATTGATCTATAAGTTTGTTGTAATCCCTATCAGAATCCCAGGAACGACTTTGTAGAAATTGACAAGTAGATCCTAAATTCATATGAAAATTCAAGGAAACTAGGATAGTCAAAACAATCTTAAAAAGTAGAACAACACTGGAGTACTTATACTTCCTAATACACCTCCAAAACAATGTGGTACTAGCACCAGGATAAACATATAGATTAATGGAATAAAATTGAGAGTCCAGAAATATATGCCATACATTTTTGGTCAATTGATTTTTGTTGTTTTTGTTGTTGAGACAGGGTCTGGCTCTGTCGCCCAGGCTAAAGTGTGGTGGTGTCATTGTAGCACACTACAACATCAAACTCCTGGGCTTAAGTAATACTCCTGCCTCAGCCTCCCTAGTAGCTGGGACTACAGGTGCGTATCACATCGCCCAGCTAATTTTGATAGCATTATCATTTAACTCAGCAATTGCAGGCCTAGTTATATGCCCCACCCAAAATGAAAACACATGTGCATGCAAAACTTGTACATAAATGTTCATAGCAGCATTATGCAAAATAATCAAAAAGTGGAAACAAAGGTCAAACACCTGATTAATGGATAAATAAAATGTCATATAGTCATACAATGGAATATTGTTCAGCCATAAAAAGTGAAATATTAATACATACTACAACATGATGAACCTTGAAAACATAATACCACATAAATAGCC
>RJWJ010021186.1:0-28189 GCA_004363605.1 Indri indri | reverse complement strand
GTTTTAACAAACAGATGCTTCATAAAAATTGATCAGTAAGTACATCATTATTATTTTGATTTTGATCTCTGACATAATCAATTATTATAGTTAATGTTATAAGACCTCCAATGTTATTTACAATTTAAGTCAATAATTATGCTGTTGCAGGGAATCAGAGCAATTTGAATACTGGAATTGGAATTGAAATATAAACTAACAGAAAGGTCACCTAAGCTTGTGGTCTGATTTACTTACACGTTGGAACTTAAATGGGATTTCTGTTTTGTATCTGAGCTTGGTATCAAAGATACTTGCTTATTGGCTTATGACCTAACAAGGACATCAGTGTTATTTGAAATTTAAAGTAATGAGTGCATTAAAAACTATTATTAGTTTTAGTTGCCTTTTTGAATTTGAATTGAGATATGAGTTAATAAGTAAATCAATCTGATTTGGATTTGTAACTCATACTATTGTTTGCATATGTATGCACCTGTTTCTTAACATTTGAACTGATAATGACACATGTACTTGTCATAAAAATATTTAGATAATGAAATTAGAATATGAATATTAAATAGATTGATGTCATTTGAAATTTTGACAGAAGGTCACCAATGATTGCTATTGCAGTTTTGAATTATGGTATATTAGTCACAATTTAAACTCGTAATTAAAGCAGTATTATATGGAATTCCTGCTAAGAAGTACATCAGTGTTGTTTTCAGATCCATTTGGATTTTGGAATTTAATTTTGAATTAAGAAGACCTCAGCTGTTACTTGTTATTTATAGAAGGAATATCTACACCAGTGACTGTTCTAGAAGATGTTTAAACACTGGAAATGGAAATTGAATGTGAATATAGCTATATATCAGTGTTATTTTGAATCAAGCTAATAAGTGCAACAGTGTGGTTACAGATTTTAGATTTTGGAATGCTAATGGAAATTTGAACTAATAATGACACCAATGTTATCTGAAATTGGAACTCATAATAGTACCAGTACATGGTATTACAATATTTATATCAGAATTTGAATTTGCACTAGAGTTAATAAGACTGTAAGTCTTATTTGCAAATTTAGTTAGTAAGTAAACTAGTGTTTGTTATGAATACATTAAGACAAACAGCAGTTGGAATCAGAATACAAAATAATAAATAAAACAGTGTTCTGTGGAATTGGAAATAACAGGAGCTGAAATTTGAACCTGGTGTTATTTGGATTTTGAAATTTGAATTGGAAATTGAAATAATAAATACACTAGTGTTTTTTTGGAATATGAAATTAGCATTATAATTTGATCCAGTAAGTACATTGGTGTTGGAATTTGAAAAATAGGTCTACCAGTACTTAACTGGGCTATTTAGGTTTTGCAATTTGGATTTCATTTGAAATGACCACTCCAATTTTACGTGGAATTTGAAATAACAAGTCCACCAATATTGATTTTCAGACGTATTTGTCATTTGGACTATGACTTGGAATTTGGATTACATGTACATAGTCCTCTTGGGAATTGGAATGAGAAAGCACAGTTTGCATGTTAATGGGAGAGTTTCCATTTCATGCAATAGCTCCCTAAGGCACTGTCTGTTCATAACATTATTTTATACTAAAATTAAGCTTATTTCCTTATAGCATCACCCACTCTAGACCATCCATTTAACTATTTCTATTACTTGGTTTCTGTAGGACCAATAGTTGCCTAAACATTGACATTACATTGCAAATCAATTTCAAGTCTTGTCAAAGAAGCACGATTTTTTTATTCAGACTATAAAAGTGATGTTAACTATTTAAATCTCATACAAGGCCATTAAGAAACAATACACCTGGAAGTTTAATTGCCAATTAATAATAGAAAATAGGAATTTGGTCTAATGGGAGCCTCAAATAAAAAGCTATTAATCTCAAAGGATGGAAAGAAAATATTGGAAGAGTATTAGAAATTTCTTTTCATTTGTGTTTCCACCAAACAGGCTTTCATGTTACTTGGCCAATATAAACATAGTGTGAAGCATATTCATCACTCTGGTGATATTTCCACCAATTAAAATTATACACCATTCTATCTTTCCTGTGAGCAGGAACGCACAATGTCAAGTATAAGGTGAAACACATTTTGTTTTCATCCTTTTTTTACATTTTTTGTAGAATAATTCTCAACTTTTCTATATTTTAACTCGTGGATGGTAGGCTAACATTCTCAAAGGGTATTTTTTTTTTTTTTTTTGAAACAAGAGTCTTACCCTATTGCCCAGGCTAGCGTGTAGTAGTATCATCATAGCTCACAGCAGTCTCAAACTCCTGGGCTCAGGCCATCCTCCTGCCTCAGCCTCCCAAGTATCTGGAACTACAGGCGTGTGCCACCATCCCTGCAAATTTTTTCTATTTTTAGTAGAGACGGGGTCTCACTCTTGCTCAGGCTGGTCTTGAACTCCTGACCTCAAGGGATCCTGCTGCCTCAGCCTCCCAGAGTGCTGGGATTACAGGCGTGAACCATTGTGCCTGGCACAAAGGTTACCTTTTTAGTGGTCTTTTACTCTTATGAGTTATACTAGGATAATGAGAACCACTTGCACTAAACTTAATATTTCCCAGGCAGTATTGAAACAAAGAAGAGGTGCATAATAATCATTATCACCAGTGAATATCCAATTCATTATGACATGAGAAACCTAAAAATAAAAGACATTGGAAGAATATTTCATTCACTTATCATACAGGATATAGATAAATGTGAATAGCGATTAGTAATTTGACATAAACATCAAATTATCAAGGGTACATAATATGTTGAATTTTGCACATTGCGAAGGCCACCTATCAAAACCGGTATTCAAAATATCATTCTGAGCAAAATGATTTGGAATATGCTATACAGGATATTTGCCTACAAAACTAATGATATATGCCCCAAAATTCTAATGAATAGTTCAGTTGGGGATGAAGTACCACTGAGAATGCAAAACTTTTTTCACTGTGTAACCAGACTATTCGTACTTAACTAAAATAAACTTTAATATCTGATAATGCATTCAGATGAGTAGCTGGAAATTTTCTCATATCACCAAGCAGCAAATGTATTTCCCATTAATGTCTGGCTTTCTGGAATCTATTAACAGCACAATTACTCCCATCCAAGTACCAACCAGGCCGGACCCTGCTTAGCTTCCAAGATCAGACGAGATGGGGTGCGTCCAAGGTGGTATGTTTGATAGACAATTACTCTAAAAATAGATTTTAAAAGGAAAGGGATAGTTCTCTTTTAATATTCTCTTCCTCAGAAAGGCAAATTATTTTTGGATAGATTAATTTATTTAATGTGTTTTTAAAAAATCAACAGAGACACACTAGCTCATGTCATAAGAGGTAGGCTATGTGTTTGACAATGAAGCTAATGACTGTCATGATGGCCAGTCCTATCAACATTGAACTTTCTCCTCATGCCAAGAATCCATAGTGCTTCGAAGAAGGGAAATATGAACAAAATAAAACGTAATCGAATCATTTTCTGTAGCAAATATAATGCTGTTAGAATATGAAAATTGTTAAATGTGACTAAGGGTCTGTGGTCAAACTTAAATATAGATACTCTTCTATCTTCTTTCTGTTTTTATTTTGTGTGGTTTATTTTACCATAATCGATTATTGTATTTATTTAATAAACATCTAACATACACCAGATACGGAGCTAAAAGCCTAAGACCAGATAAAACAGGCTACCTGCCAAACACGATAATCTACCAGGGATTAAAAACATGGAGACGTGAAATCCCAACAGCGTGGTTTCTGTACTTCGCTATGTGTACGCAAACATTGTATACGAGCTCCAAGGAAAGGCTAAATAATTCTGACAAGGGCACTGGGAGCGAGAAAGCTAGGGAAGAAAGAAGGCAAGATTATGACAGCGGAAAGTAAGTCAATTTTCTCCTTCAGATGGTTGCAATTATTTGCAAAATTAGATTTAGGCACTCTCTGTGAAACTCAGCCCTCGGAGATGTGTTCATATCCTTCTTCTACTGAATAAAAATACTATTTGTAGAAGGAATACTCTCGCTTTCTCAGAAGTTTAGTTTTAGTCACATTTAGGGTACATTTTGCAAACACACATTTCTAAAATTTTGTACCTCTTCATTATAATATTTACAACAGAAATGAGAATAATATCTGAGGTTTGGATAAGAAAAGGTTTGGCAAAAACAAGAAACGGTCAAAATTTTGCTGCACATTTCAATCACTCACTACTTATCATTTCTACTGACTTGGAAAATTGTGATTTTCAGAAATCCCTCATTTTTTCCCCCTTGGATTAGAATTGGGTAAGATGTGAAAAAAATAATCAAATTTGCTTATTTTACTTATTTTTAAAGAATGGAAAAAAAAACTGATATAAGCAAAAACAACAGTGCCCAATACTGTTTATTGCATATGTACTCTCGTCCTTGAATTTTAAACCAGATGCAGTTTTGATCAAAGGATTCTAATAACTATGGCATGCACATTTAAAAGCCAAATGAAAGAAATTAAATCCACCAAGTCCTGTGGCAATTTAATCATTCTGCCTGGTCAAATCTAATTCTCTAGGATTCCAAGATCCATGTTCCTTGACAGCTTTGGAAATTAGAAAATAAAAACAAAGTTTTAGAAAGATTGCTGTCAGGACCTACTCTAAAATCCATTACTATAATTAACCGTAAGCGGGGAAAATAAGAGAAAACTTGAAATGTATAGTTTACATTGTCAGACTCCTTAAATGTACCAAAATGATTTGTTTTGCTTGGAAACAAGGTGTATATTTGGTTTTATTTTTGGCACCAAATGCCTCATACGAGTCAATCAATTTGATAAGTAATTGCATTATCTAAAATGTGGACATTTTGGGAAAGACAGATTTTAAAAGTCAGTAAGAGTGCTATAATTTTGCTGAGCATAAAATCCTTTGAATGCCAAAGTTATTTCCAATATACCACCCACACACCGAGGAGTAAGATGCAATCTCTAGTCTCGTTGTACTTGTTGGATGAAGCGTATGTGTGTGCCATGTAGAATTTAGGATTATAGGGACTGTACGTTAAATAAAGAATTGAGTCAGGACCATTAGTGGTCCAGCTTTCTTTTTTTTATCACAGGTATCACGTTGACTTCTTATTTGTCATAATACAAGCACAGCAAAGAGCAGGGACACATCTAACAGACATGTAATTAGTTGGTAGAAAGAAGAAGAAAATGCAGGAAATATGGAACAATTAAATCAAAGGTTCGGAGAACATTGTGTACAGGGTTGCTCAAGGAATGAAACCAAAACCTATTCCACAGGATTTCAAAAGTTGGCAAGTAAAACATAAATTTGGAAACATAGACATTTCAATTCAGGGAAAGCCTTTCCTTTCAGTTTAAAGACAAAATGGAACAAAAACTTTGAATTCATTCTTGGAAGAAATGAAAGTGCAGAGATTTATAATACATATTTAATGAGTGGAAAGACAATGTATGCATTGTATATATGGTGCCCTCTCAACCCAACTCTAAGACATTCATTTTTTTTCTTTTTCTGAGAGATTTAGAATATTTGCAAATATGTCAGACACTTATCAAATCCTGAACATGCCGGGCTTCACAGGTTTCCCTCACCAGAGCCAATTTAAAGTGGGACTTCATATGTATCTCCTGGGATGAATGCATGGGAAACTCTAAGGTCTCTGGAAAACATTTTTGAGGGGAGATGTTTAGAGTTAGGTTTTTATGCTTATTGCACACTATTACAGAGCAGACTTCAGAAAACGATAGCCAACAGTTAAAATCTGACCCACTGCCTGCTTTTGTAAATAAAGTTATTTTGCAACCCAGCCATATCCACAGACACAGCCATTCCATTCTTTTATGAACTGCCGTGGCTCTTTTTGCACTACAGTGGTGAAGTTGAGTAAATGCAACAGAGAGTCTATGGCTCGAAAAGCCAAAAGATGTGTACTCTGTGTCCCTCCCCAGGGGGAAAAAAAAAGAAAAAATTACAGAATTCTCTGATAGAAGCTAAGAGGTATACATTCAAGTATCCGACACATTTATCAGCCATGTAGACACACTTAGGATGTGTACACTCTTCACACTCTTGCATGTTACCATCTAAAGCAACTTTAAATATTTTCAATAAAATTATACAGAAGATACCGAATTTGAGAGGGTCTTACTGTAATTTTTTTTTTTTTACTATTGCCCAACTATGTTATTTGCTAAGGAAGCCTCCTTCATAAATTAAACTATGTTCATTATAAACGGTGACGGACAAACATTCATCTCATAGCTGTACCTGAAATGAAGATTTAAAAGAAATTATGTTGAGGAATGGTAGACATTATTGCCAATGCCAACATGCACATGAAAAACGAACGACGATGATTTCATAATTAGTCCTACTGAGGTGTTTACTAGTTTCTTTAGTAGCAGTCACAGAAAAACACAGCCCTGGTGTTCTGGTGGCAACAGTTTACCTGCCAGTGATAACACGCCCACTGACCTGCGTCTCTGCAGAGTGGTCTGACATTGCCACCACAGCAGAGCTGGAGAAGCGGGAGGCTCAGACATGCACATAAAGTTAAACCAGCTTGGAAGTGGTCGGGGCAATGACTGAGTCCTTGCGTCACAGGTGAATCAAATGCGTCCGCGTGTCTCGTTTCAAGAAACACGAAGTGAAGCTCAAAAAAAACTGAATGTGGCCGGGCATGGTGGCTCACGCCTGGAATCCCAGCACTCTGGGAGGCCCAGGCGGGAGGATTGCTCTAGGTCAGGAGTTCGAGACCAGCCTGAGCAAGAGTGAGACCCCCGTCTCTACTAAAAATTAAAAAAAAAAAAACAAAGAAAGAAGGAAATTAGCCAGACAACTGAAAATAGAAAAAATAAGCCGGGCTTGGTGGCGCATGCCTGTAGTCCCAGCTACTCGGGAGGTTGAGCCAGGAGGATCGCCTGAGCCCAGGAGTTCAAGGTTGCTGTGAGCTGGGCTGACGCCACCGTACTCTAGCCGGGGCAACAGAGCAAGATTCTTGTCTAAAAAAAAACAAAAAAAAACTGAATACACATCTCTCCAAAGAAGATATTTAGATGTCCACTGAGCACATGAAAAGATGCTCGACACCTCTAATCATGGGGGGAATTTGGAAGCCTAGTGCATTGCTGGCAGGAATGTAAAATGGTGCAGACGCTCAGAAAACAGGTGGGTGGTGACCCCACGTGACAGCACCTGGACATACTAAGTAATTTAAGCGGAAGGAATTTGAGAAAACCACAGACACAGGCAAGTGTCTCTGAACTTCTCTCACCCTTTTCCTCTGAACCAGAACATAAAACCCAGGAAGAATTTTCTGAGCTTCCCCTGAAGCAGGTGAAAAGGAAAGACTCTCGTGTGAGAGGTGCCCTCCCGATACCCGGAGGGAAGGAACATGCTTATCTCTGCAGACACAGAGACACAGACAGGCATCTGAACACGCAGCTTCCTACCTTCAGATCGCACCTTTTTTCCTGTCACATATCTCCACAACTCCCTATTCTTTATTAAACCTACATAAAAAAAAAAAAACCCTCAGGTTTAACTATTTCTCAGGGTCTTCCTTTTGTTATGAAGGCTCCAGTATGACATAAAACTTACATGAAATAAATGTGTATACTTTTTTCTTGTTCATTTTTGTTTGTTGTGGGGCCTCGGCCATGAACCCGGGATGGGTAGAGAAAAAAAGATATATTTTTTTTCTCCCTTATGGAGCATTCTCTGCAAGTTAAAAATAGAATTATCATAGGATCCTGCCATTCCACTTTTATGTATTGCAGGAGAGGAAAAGTAAGATTTCTTCTTTCCCCATCACCAGGTTCATGGCTGTGACCCCTTTAACAAAGGCGGATTAACAAAACAGAAGCATAACACATTTACTTAATATAAGTTTTGCATGACGTGGGAGCTTTCAGAAATGAAGACTCAAATATTCAGGGAAAACTGTATTTTCATGGACAGGCATGGAGAACTGTGACTAGACCACGATCAGGTATGATTTAACGGTAATAAACTAGATTCCTTTTGGCGTGCAGGTACAGGGCAGAGCCCCTGTGGAATGAGGGTCTTTTGAACTACTTTCAGGGAAAAAAGGAAGGAGAATTTCGGAGAGTAACCTTCCTGCTTTGGTGGTTTTCTGAATTTCCTTCAGCTGAAAACAGTATGTCAAAGGGCCATATCTTGGGGTGTCATGTTTTGAATCCTGACAGTACATACCCCCAAAGTTGAAAGCAGAGTTTCAAAGATATATATGCACACCAGTGCTCATGGTAGCATCATTCACAATAGCCAAGACATGGAAGCAACCCAGGCGTCCAGGAACAAGTGAATGGATTAGCGAAATGTGGTAGTAAAATATAATTCAGCTTTAGAAACAAGGGGACTAGGGACACGTGCTATAACATGGGTGAACCTTTGAAACATGCTAAGTGAAATGAGCTAGTCGAAGGACTAATATTATGTGATCCCACTTATACGAGGTACCTAGAATAGCTAAATTCTTGGAGGCAGAAAGTAGAATAGCAGTTACCAAGGGCCGGGTAAGAGGCTCATGGTGAATTAGTATTTAATGGGTATAGAGTTTGGATTGATTAAAACATTCTGCAGGTGGATGGTGGTGATGGTTGCACACTAATGCGAATGTACTTAATGCCACTGAGCTGTACATGTAACAGTGGTTAAAATGGTCAATTTTTTCTTGTTTACATTTTATCACAATAAACAAAGCAGTGTAAGATGGAATTTTATGACAAAGTTAACATTTCTCAATATTTAAAACTGATCACATTTACTTTATTTTATATATTTTTTAAAAACCTTTTTATCATGGAAATTTTTTTCCAGAATATTACAGGGAGACAGATGTTTAGGTTACATATATTGCCTTTGCCCCGCCAGAGTCAGAGCTTCAAGCGTGTCCACCCCCCAGACAGTGCACACCACCCCATTAGGTGTGAATATACCCATCCCCTCCGAATGTTTTAAATGTTTTGCCTAAAATTAAACCTTGTCAATATTAAGCATAAATCTAACTCCTTTCACTGAAAAAAATCATGTAATGTAAGTGGCATATTGTATAAAACAATGATTTTACACATGCTTTTAAAACAAGGATACCAAAGAGAAAATCAGGTACATGCTGAAGGTCAAAAGAAGTATAGTGAAAATACAATGCTTTAATCTTAGTGTGTAAGGACACTTCCTAAATTATTTCCTGTCTCACATTAATATTTTATGATGCAATAAAATGTTATGTTTGCAGAAATTTAGACAGGAAAAGACCCAAAATTTTAATGATGTAGTTTGTTTAATGATGTAGTTAAAGTTTAAGAATTTGCTAGGTAAAAAAGCCAGGAACAGAAGATTATATACAGTAAGATTCCACGTATGTTAACTCTTGAAATGAAAAAATTTTAATGATGTGGTTTGTCAAACAAATATATAAACTAATGATCAACAAATATTTTTAATGAAAACCAACATTCCCGGTCTCCAATTTCCCTCCACCCTGATCCCCAAAGCATTTAGTTTTATTTATCTAAATAATAGTCTTTTGTTTCCAGATTAATCAACTTGAAACAATATATGTTAACTCTGTGCTATAAAGGCAAGGACTTAGCCCACTTAAAAACTTTTTTTTGATGTCCTTCTCATAAACTGTTCGTTAGTTTTACAACAATTTTCATTTCTTCCTATGATTTTCTGGTAATTTAAAAGGAGATTCTTATTATCAGTTTCTTGACTACCTACTTTCTAAAAAAATTTCAAAGTATTATTGGGTCACAAATCTTTTTGGTTACATGGATTGCTTTTACAATGCTTCAGTCATGGTTATAAGTGTGTCCGTCACCCAGACAGAGTTCACTGTACCTGTTAGGTAGGTTTTAGCCCATCCTGTCCTCCCGCTATCTCCTGCTTAATTTCCACTGAGTTTTACTTCCCTCTGTGCATGTGTGTTATTATTAATTAGGTCCAATTTAATAGTGAGTACATGTGGTGTTTGGTTTTCCATTCTTTAGATAGATCATTTAGGATAATGGTCTCCAGTTCCTTCTAGATTGTTGCAAAAAGCATTAAGCCATCCTTCTTCCTGGCTGAATAGTACTCCACGGTATACATATATCACATTTTATTAATCCACTCATGAATTGATGGGCATTTGTGTTTATTCCACATCTTTACAATTGCGAATTGTCTGCGATAAACAAATTATAAAGATGGTTGTCAGGGATTAAGTAGGGGATGTGTGTGGGAGGCAGAATTATATTTCTCACAGTTTTGGAAGCTGGAAGTGCAAGATCAGGTGCCAGCTCAGTTGGGTTATGATAAGAACCCTCTTCTGGGTTATAGACAGCTGCCTTCTCACTTTGTCCTGACACAGCAGAAGAAAGGCAGCCTTCTCAGGACCCTTAGCAGGTACTATCCCTATTCATCAGGGCTCCACCATCAAGACCTCATCAAATATTAATGACCTCCCCAAAACTCCAGCATCTAAAACCATCACATCATGTAGTGGGGCTTCTACATCTCAATTTTGGGGAGACACAAGCATTCAGTCCATAACAATTATATTGTATTATATTTTTGCACAATATTACCATTGGTTGTGGTCTGAATGAAGGGTACATTGGATCTCACTTCGTGTTTATTACAATTGCATGTGAATCTGCCATTATCTCAGAATAAAAAGGTTAATTTAACGAATGACAAGAAAACTAAATAGACGGACAATTCCACATC
Organism: Indri indri; assembly: GCA_004363605.1. Lineage (NCBI taxonomy): Eukaryota > Metazoa > Chordata > Mammalia > Primates > Indriidae > Indri > Indri indri. The sequence goes on along the minus strand of RJWJ010021186.1, from coordinate 17,423 downwards.
ATGAAAAGGGTATGTGAGGAGTTTCAGAGAGTGTCAGACCATATAACAGAATGTTTAAACAAACTAGGAAAGTTCATTAAACAAAACAGAAATGGAAAATGACAGAATCGAATCCAAAATGTCTCTTAACAAAAACATGCAAGTGTGATCATCTCCTAATTGCAAAAAAAAAGCCTATCAGATAGGATTTATAAATAAATATGGGTACAAATAAGCATGTGATTGAAAAAAACTAAGCAAAAAATTGAAAATAAGCATACCTATACATATATACGTATATATAAATTACACTTACATTGTAAAAGAAGTTATAATAAACTTTATAAAACTGAAAATTCAGCTTATTTTCCAATGCCAATGGAATATTTATAGCAAATGCTGTAAGGCAGAATTGGTATTACATAAATCACATTTTCAGGCCATAATGTGATAGAACTCAAAAATAATTAAAAGGAAAATTTTTTAAAAAACAAAACCACACAGGGACTGGGGGGAAAAAAAGCTCTGCTGAAACAGAGAATTAATAGAACCTACTATTTTAAGGAGAACCATCTAATGTTAGAAAAACAGAAGACAAAATTCATGTGATATAGTTGAAAATATACTCAGCAGAAAATTCTAGGTTTAAAATGCTCGTTAATCAAAAAAAAAGGTGGCAAAAAATTAAATAAAAGATTTTCCTGAAATCTCAGGATTTTAGTAAAAAATATAAAAATTATTTCAAAGGGAAGTAATAAAATAATATTGAATGTATTTTTTTAGGCAAACAGGCTTTTATATGAATTCCATCTGCTTTTTGAAAATAAACCAATAAACATCAAACATGCATAGGGGTAAACGAATTATTATAGTAAACCAAATAAACCTAAACTTACTCTTCCATAAGCTAGATAGTCTCATTGAAATTTAAAAAAGGAAAAATTTTGCAGACAGAGTTTAAGTATCAGGAAACAAATATGAATATTTGCTGAGAGAAAATGTAACATGTACATGTTCTAAGCCCCAAGAAAATGGGTATGATATATGTTTATTCTCTCAGGATTGTTGGCAAGGCTTTTTATTGCTCAATATGTATTATCAACTAGAGGTTGTGTTAAGTCTACGTAATTACAAGCAGCCTAAAATCCATTACTAGATGCTGTGTTTACATGGAATTTAGTATGGCGCATAATGACAATAAAATGATACGGTCAGGGAAAGTTGTAAAAAATAATTCTGTACCTACACGGAGATACACTGAGAGTCTTTAAGGGAGGAAAAAAGGAGGTTTCAGAAGTGCTATGTAATATCATCCAATTTCTGTACCATCCTTGGGCTTTTACTACTAATAAATGTTATTACTTTTTATAATATTTACAAAACTAATATATATTGCTCAGGTATGTATCTGTATAGGAATGCACAAATTTGGACATCTGTGCCTTAAGCTTGTAGAGTTTTCCCTGCAGGTGGGTACTATTAGATGATATATTTATATTTTGCACATGACTCTTACATTTAGACTATTAATATTCTGGGAAGTGTTAACAATAAAACTTGAATCTTGAGTTCAATTTATTAGGAGCCAATGCAAACTAAATAAAAGACATCCTCAGGACTTTAGAAAAATAACAATGATTTCAAAGGGAGTAATAAAATAATAGTAAACACATTTTTTTTTTTTTTTTTTTTGGCAAACAGGCTTTTACCTATGAAAAAGAAAACCTATGAAAGGGCTTAGACCTGACTCCATGAATACTCACTACAGGGGTTAAGCAACATTGTGATAAAAATCACTGATTTTTTTTTGTCTAACTCAAATGTGTGCAATTCTGCGATCATTGCTTTAGCTCTCTGAGCTTTACATTCTAAACGTATCCGGTGAGAATAACAATATTGCCACCACCTACTCTGTGTAGTTGGTGTGAGAAAAACACATTAATAGATACAATCATGAATACAATGTATGTATTATAATAAATCACTTGTCAGAGTCCCTGGCACTCAACAACTGCTCAAAAAAGGTAAACATATTCTCTTTACAGTTCTCTGTTGTTACTGCCATCATTAATGCCGGCCACAACAACATTCTTATTATCATCACTGGTGCCATCATTATGACTATTCCTGTCATTAACGCTGTTAACAGCAACATCACAATTATTAGCATTTGTAGTTAGCACCGTCACCCTCATTATAAAACCCACAGAAGATGCTGGAAGCCTAACTTCTCTGCAGCGTCCAGAATGTGTGTGCCTGTGCGTGCATGTGGGGGAGAGTTGTGTGGCACTGCTTCTGGGAATCAATATTCTCTTTGTAGGGCAGATGGAAGGTCTCCAGAAAACCGTCAGTCCTTTATGGCTTTGGCACTGTGAACAAAAGAACCTACCATGCCTAGTAAATCCTCATGCCTCTGGAAGCACCTTTTGGACTCAGAATTCTCTAAGCCTATAACTTCTCTGACTGTTTCAAATATGATTCAAAATCCTTTCCTGTAGAACCCAGTGCAGTAGCTCACTCCCCCCCACCCCACCTCATGTATCTGAGAGCAAGGAGCTCTGTCATCTTGCCCCAAAGCCTGGCTACTATTCCACCTCCCTGACAAGACCATCTCCTCATGCTGCCTGGACATGACTCAGAGAGCAAAAGGCAGCTCAGAACTGGCCTGATTGCATCGGAGAAAAGTGTCTTTGGGCACACACACAAGTTTCTGGTTTCTTACCATCACTCTTATAACCCTTTAGGGTCAATTTCCAGGCTGCCATTAATCTTAAGACATTTTATGAAAAAAACATCTGCACTCGAATGTTTATAGCAGCATAATTCACGATTGCAAAGATGTGGAATAAACCCAAGCGCCCACCAATCCATGAGAGGATTAATAAAATGTGGTATATGTACACCATGGAGTTCTACTCAGCCACAAAAAACAATGGTGATCTAGCACCTCTTGTATTATCCTGGATGGAGCTGGAGCCCATTCTACTAAGTGAAGTATCACAAGAATGGAAAAACAAACGCCGCATGTACTCACCATCAAATTGGTATTAACTGGTCAACACTTAAGTGCATGTATAGTAAAGACATTCATTGGGTATTGGGCAGATGGGATGGGATGGGGAGATGGGTATATACACACCTAATGGGTGCAGTGTACACCGTCTGGGGGATGGACATGCTTGTAGCTTTGACTCAGATGGTGCAAAGGCAATTTATGTAACCAAAGCATTTGTACCCCCGTAATACTCTGAAATTAAAGAAGAAAAATGAATTCTCAATTTAATGAGATGCTGTTATCCTGGTATCACAGTGCTTATGTTTGGCGGACCCTTAGTTTTCTTAATAATGGCTCCAAAATGCAAGAGTAGCGAAGTTGGCATATTGTTATCGTTGCTTTATTTTATTATTATTAATAATTATGACTGTTAATATATTTTTGTGTGTAATTTATACATTAAACTTTATCATAGGCATGTATTTATAGGGAAATAATATTGTACATATAAGGTTCGGTATTGTGTGCAGTTTCAGATATACTCTCCTTTAGGAGGGACTACTGTTTTCTCACTCAATTAAACAATCAATTTAAAACAGATATTGAGGCTATGGGGAGTATGTGAGCCCAGGCTGCATACGTGATGACATTAAGGAATTATTGTTAAATTTCAATGTGCGATTATGTTGTAAATCTTGTGTTAAAAAGAAGTCCTTTTATTTAGATAAATGACAAGTTATTTTGGATGAAATTATACACTGACTATTTGTTTTACAAATAAAACATCAAGGGCTGGTTGTGGGACTCAAGTTTGCCCATGTATTGATTTCCGTGGAAGATGCTATTCCGTACATGGGACTTCATTAAAACACCTTCTTTCTTTATATGTATGCGAACATTGCTTTATTTAAAAAGTAAAACAAGTCATTTTAAAAGGTAGAATAACTTTGGAGGGCCCGTAAAAATATATCTCAATGAAGTGCTTGATTGGAATTACACAATATAAGGGACTACTTCCATTCAGAAGTTACGTCTTCATAGGAAGAATTAAGCCAGTGAGATTTTTGTTTGTTTGTTGTTGTTGTTTGTATTTTTTTTTTCATTTTTTCCAAACTCTGAGAACCTCGTAACACTTAAACAATATTTATGTTCATGAACTTCTCTGGCAAACAGATTATGCTAAATGAAATATATATATTATTAGCAAAGTTAAAATCATAAAAATAATTGTAGGAATTAAAAGGTCCAAAGCCCTTACAGCTGTGCAATAGTTCCAACCTGGGATCCAGCGGATAATACATCTTTCTGTCCACCATGTTCATGGCTTTTAGTCTCTGGGTCCCATAAGTAGTTCTCCACCACCAGGCATCTCAATTGTGTTGTGAGCAGGAAACAGGAAAATCTGATTAGGAAATTTCACCGCAAGAAGTTATCGTTTATGTTTGTTGACCAGAATACGGCAAATGGCTTGTATCTCACTACAAAATTAGATGGGAAATCAAGCATTGTGGGTATTTCCACCTCTGTAGTATAAAAGGACAAGAGAAAGTAAGTTGAGTTGGTAATTGAGTGGGCTAATCAATAATATCTGCTAACAGAACCCCATGTCTCTCGCCCGCGAATAGCATAGGAACATAAAATGTGCACATTTCAGGCCAATGGATCATGAAGGCAGAGTCTGCTTAATATGGGCCATTTTCCTCCGTTCCCTATCCCTGAAACCACAGCAAGTATTTTAGGAATATGAAGGATACTAGGAAACAGCAAAGCAAAGAGATGAAAAAACCCTGAATCCTCAAGGGCATCATCAATCTATTGTTTCAATAGACTTTTATGACACAGGTCCATTAGCTGACCATATGAAAATGATCTTTATACATACCAAGAATTTTATTGTTACACTTATCAAGATTGACATTATTGTTGAGATCATTCATAGTGGCTGCGATGGACCCAATGTTTGTGTCCACCTCAAAACTTCAAAATCCTGAACCCCACGGTGATGGAGTCAGGAGGCGGGGCCTTTGGGAGGGGATGAGGTCCTGAGGGTGGAGCCTCATGGATGGGATCAGTGTCCTCATAAAAGGGACCCCAGAGAGCTCCCCGCCGCTTCCACCGTGTGAGGACACAGCGAGAAGGCGCCGTCTATGAACCAGGAAGTGAGTCCCCACCAGACACAGCCTCTGCCACGCCGTGGTCTTGGACTTCCAGCCTCCGAAACTAAGCACTGAAAGTCTGTTTTCTATATGCCACCCCATCTATGGTGTTTTGTTATAGCAACCGGAGCAAAGAAAATTGGGGTTTCTGTTATCATTATTAAAATCACTTTTAGCTGGCTTTTCTGCTGCTTGGAACCACAATCCACATAACTGACACACTGACATCCTTCGTCTTTTCTCAGAGCTTCTCACGTTGCCAAAAATGAAAGACAAGATAGCAAAGCACATGAAGCTAGAGATAGGCCTGCATTGAGGGCGGACACCCGTCCATCAGCATCTAAACCATGCTGTAGAGCCAAGTGGCTACTTCATTTCTCCTAAAGTTCTAAAATCCTGGTGCTACAAGAGTGTTCAGAAAGGGACTCCTAAAACTACGAGACATTTACATAAGCTGTAAAACCACAGCACTCTTACAATCTTTAGGAAAGGGCATTTGGAAATACGTAGCACTTAAAATCATTTCTCTATCTCGTTTCCATTTTATTTTATTCTTTTTTTAAAACGATGCTATTTTTGGCTAAAACTTGGAACATACAGGTATGTTTTTAAACCTTTATTGTAGAGAAATAGGAGTACATGGAACAATACAGAACTAGCTGTAAGTCACATGCAGATTCACATGCCATTCACCAACACTTACTACATCCTTAGAATTCTCATATATTTTAGACACCCTATCTGGTTAAATATTGCACCCTCACAAATAAAAATAACTTCCGTTTCCTACATTAAAAGATCCAAACAACGTTTTTGCACAAATTTACATAAATTAAACTCTAGGAGTGTGGATGATTAAATTTTGTTTACAGTAGTTAATTTATTAGTCTCACATCTAAATTTGAATTGTGTTTACATAGCCTATACCACATAACATATGAAAATGATGCTGTAATCCACACGCACATTTTATAAACAATTATTGTCAATCTGTTCACAACATCTGCAATATCAACGTCTTCTCTAGAAACCTTCTTCCGGATGTCGCATGACATTTTCGGGAGAGCATTATCGTCACATTTATTTAAAATGCTTCTCCTTAGTGACTTTATAAATCTGTGCCTACTATTGTCACCGGGAAAGAAAAAAGTGACTGTTCACACAGGATTAGGGTGATAATCTTTTCATTTCATGCTACAGCTTTGCAGTTATGACTTTTTTTCACTCTCGGCTTAATGATGAAAGGGTAGCTTACACTGACTTTGCACTTAAATTTGCCAAGTCTTACTCCCAGCGATGACGACTGCATCAGTGCCCAAAAATCTTTGTTGCTTTTTCCTTTAACGTTATTATTTTTTTTTCCTCGTCACCTACACTAACAGTTGGCATTAGGATCGACTGAGGTTATTTCAGCCAAATACGCCTTTCTCAAATTGTATTTTTTATTATGAAATATAATTGAGCGATCAGCCTGAAGTGGATGCCACACATTTCATTTCTTTTCTTCTGTTGGGTATGAGGTAGGATTGCACTCTCTCATGGCTTTTCCTTTTTTGTTCTTAATTAATAGACTTTATTTTTTAGACCAGTTTTAGGTTCAGAGAAAAATGGAGCAGAGAGTCCAGAGATTTTCCGTATACCACCCGCCCCCAGACATGCACAGCCTGCCTCATGCTCAACATCTCCCACCAGGGAGGTATATTTGCTAGAAATTATGAATCTACATTAACACGTCGTGATCACCCAGAGTGCACGGTTTGCATGAGGGTTCACTCTTGGTGTTGTACATTCTGTGGGTTTGGGCAAGCATGTAATGACATGCATCCAGCATTATAGTGTCCTGCAGAGAATGTTCACTGTCCTAAACATCCTCTGTGCTCTTCCAGGCCCTCCCTGTCTCTCCTACTCTCTGGCAATCACTAATCTTTTCACTGCGTCCATAGCTTTGCCTTTTCTGGGATGTCATCGAGTTGAAATCGTACACTATGCAAACCTTTCAGACTGGCTTCTTTTTCTTAACAGTATGCCTTTAAGATTTTTCCATGCCTTTTGTGACTTGACACCTTATTTCATTTTAGCACTGAATAATATTCCATTGTCTGCATGTACCATATTATTTGTCCTTCCAAGTTTTGGCATTTATGGATAAAGCTGCTATAAACCTCCATGTGCAGGTTTTTGGTTGCACATAAAATTTCAATGCCTTCGTGTTAAATACCAAGGAGTGTGATTTCTGGATCATATGATAAATGTGTGTTTAGTTTCATAAGAAACCACCACACTGTCTTCCAGAGTGACTGTACCACTTCGCATTCCCACCAGCCAGGAATGACACTTCCATTCACTCTACATCCCTGCATTTAGTGGTGTCCTCTCCTGCAAAGTTTTGACACCGTGCAACATCCTTGTGTGGGTGAAATAGAAAGAAGTGATGCCTGCTGCTCTGGGAGAACATTTAATGTCTGTGAGCAATTCACCACACTCTCTCTCTTTAGTTTTGCTCTGGTTTTTTTTTTTTTTTTTAATTTTTTAAAATTTTCTTTTTCTTTTTTTTCTATTTTATTTGTTTATTTGTTTTTATTTTTTTTTTTTTTATTGCAGCTTATTCAGGGGTACAAATGTTTAGGTTACATATTTGTGCCGTACAAAGCCTGCTCTACAAACCAAAAGCCCAGACTGAGGGTGAAAGAGAAAGGAAACAACATAAAGCACCTCAACCTGAAATAGGACATGCACAAGAAATGAATTGTTATTGTTACAAGCCATCAAAATATGTGTCTGTTTGTCCCTGTAGCATAGTCTAGGCTGTCGTGTCTGATATGTACCTAATATGAAGTGCTGTTTAAGCATTTATATACTTTCCCAGAAGCAATTATTTTGGGTGGGAGTGGATGTAAGTGGAGCTGTATTCAGACAAATATTTTCATTTCATCAGCGTAGTGTTTTTATAAGATAGTTGATGAACTAATACCACTTGTACTATCCCAGATGGAGCTGGAGCCCATTCTACTAAGTGAAGTATCCCAAGAATGGAAAAACAAGCACCACATGGACTCACCATCAAATTGGTATTAACTGATCAACACTTATGTGCACGTATAGCAGTAACATTCATCGGGTGTCGCGTAGGTGGGAGGGAGGAGGAGGGGATGGTTATATACACACCCAATGGGTGTACCGCACACTGTCTGGGGGATGGACACGCTTGTAGCTCTGACTCGGGCAGTGCAAAGGCAATTTATATAACTGAAGCATTTGTACCCCCGTATTATTCTGAAATTTAAAAACTAAAAATAAATAAAGAATATGATAACAAGAAAATTACATCATTCGCTGATGTGTTACAATTTCTTTGAACCAATTTCTTATACTTCTAAGTCCACAGTGTTCCTCCTCATTTTACTACGCTGACATGGCTGTACTTGAAATAACATTCAGGTGTGACTATTCCAGCATAGATGTTGAAGGGGAAAAGGAAGTTTTACTTCCATAAACTTTCAAGAACGTAGCTGAAAAGTTGGAGGAACGTCTATGCATATGAATAACTGTACATGCACAAAGGAATAGGCCATAGATTGTTTGACAATGATGCTTATGTCAAACACCTCAAGGAAGTATAAGACAGGAATAATTCCGTGAATTAGGATATGTTTTCATGTATACAAGCAGACAGAAGTAAGTGGCTTACTTGATAGTTATATTTACTCTCCCAAATAAAAGAAAAAATACATGTGTATGGAGGAGTGGTTAGACTAGTTTCCGAGTGAGGTCCCCGAGGATGCAGTTTGCAGGTCTCTGTCCTAGCCATCACCATTCTGAGGACAGTGGCTTGGTGTCGTGACATTTCAGTCATGTGTTTAACAAACTTACACCAAAACTTTATACCCAAAAAACTCCTATGTCAGTCACAAATCAGAATTTTGAAGAAATCTGTAAGAAATCTTTTAATCCCCAATCATGCTCACGTGAAGATGGCAAGGCAATGTTAATTATTCTACAGCACCCATTCTTTTTTTAAAATTTTACTTTTTATTTTAAAAAAATTCAAAATATTATGGGGTTACAAACGCTTTGGTCACATAAATTGCCTTCGCACCACCTGATTCGAAGTTACAAGCATGTCCATGCCCCAGACAGTACGCACCACACCCATTAGGTGTGAATTTACCCATCCCCTCCTCCCCCCAACATGATGAGTATTATTTCCATATGTGCACATACTTGTTGATTGATTAGTTCCAATTTGATGGTGAGTACATGTGGTGCTTGTTCCATTCCTGTGATACTTCACGTAGAAGAACGGGCTCCATCTCCTCCCCGTCCCTTCTTTTTTTTTCCGGGCACAAGGGCCCAGAGCTTAAGATAGCATTTTCCTCTGTTGCAGTTAGATAAAGCCAAGGCGTAAGAGCAAGTTCAGAGCATCCATTTCCTGCTTGCATTCTTGTAAACGAGCTGCTTGCCTTCCTGCATGGCTCTCATCCAGTGCAATTCCATGGAAACACAGCTCCCTTTCCTCTCTGTCCCCTTGCTCTATAAGCTGGGCTGTGGATGTTCATGGTTAAGCCGCCACTACTTTTGTGTTCCCAGATATAACAGATACGAGCAGGGCCAGAACTAGAGTCCTGGAAGACTTTCTGCAGAACGCCAACTTCCTCAGCCTGTTTTGCCAGCTCAGTCGGATTCCGTGTTGTCATATCCAACATCCACAACTTTCCACCGTGTTTGAGCCTCAGGGTCTTAGAGCTTCTTTCTTACAGCAAAACATAACCTATGAAAATGCTAAAATCAGCAACAAGCAATGGGAATGGATATAAGGTGGTTTAATTTACAAATTCGTCTTACAAAATAATTTTATTCATAGAAAGCATTGACTGAGATGATTTTGCAAAGTGTACAATTGACTTAATCACCTTTTCCTACTCCTCTCGACTGGCTGCCAAAGACTCATCTTGGAATAAATGAAACGGTTTAAATATCTACTTTCGTCGTTGTACGTGTTTTTTTTTTCTTCCCCTTGGCAATTTCTGTTTACAATAAGTGTGATTAAAGAGGCGGAGGGATATAAAATAGACATTTACATAATGGCCACTTGCTAAGGTAAAAATTATAAACAAAGCCCAATAGCCCCGAAAACTGAATAGCAAAATGTTGCTAAGTAGAAAATGATTCACTCTTACCTCAAATGCAATTATTGCCAATTTGATAACTGAATAGTCCACCTCCCTTTTAGAGGAAAAGTGTGCACATGAGTTAAAAGTGACCATTAGATTCCTTTAGTTATCATCTTTGTAAATGTAATGTGGTATTACTTAACCTACTTGTGAATCCGTCCAGGTATTTAGTGAGTGTCTGATGCAGCGAGTTTCAAACGAGAGTCGTGGTTTTCAAGAAGCCTTATCAATATTCTAATGATTAAAGAAAACATAATTTTTAAAAGACCATGTTTCTCATCTATTGCCCCATATGGGTATCTTTAAGGAATCTGAAACGATGCATATATCTAATTAGAATAACAAAATAAATCGGGGACTTTATTAAATGATACCATTTTTGAAATAAGCGTGATGATCTTCACTTGTTTTAAATTAGAATTATGCCTTATTTGCAGCTGCACTTGTGTTTACATACTTTTTATTTTAATCACTGCTTTATCTAAATGTGCGTGTATTGTACATTCAAAGTTGTTAATTGTGGTTACTTCGTCGTTTCCACTCTGATCACCGCCTTCAAACCTTATGAAGAAATGTATTTGTAAGTTTGCACCATCAGTGTATTGGTCAATGTTCATTAAATAACATGAAAGTCAGAGGATTTTTCTGTAAGATACTACTTCTTTGTACTTCAAAACTTTTTGGCAGTTGAACTTGAGGTAAATTTTTATTAAAATGTTATGTGTCCTTACAAAGCATGTGAGTATATTCAGTCTTTTTACTAAGGTTGTGTGTGTGTACATGTGTGTGTTGCCTTCAACTTAAGTTGTCTTCAATTTATTCTTATAATCCTGACTTAGAACATGTTCAGTTACCGGTAACTGCAGACGTTCTGTCCAGATATTGAGCTCAGGACCTGTACATATCATTATATATTCCCAGTATTTGTGTTTGAAATGAGAGGGAGGGAACACACCTCGATCAGTTCAGGCCCTCATGTTGACCAGAAGTTATTAATGTGATTTTACTCCATTTGTTGGTCTTCAACTATATTTTCAATTCTTTTAAATTTTAAACGAAAAACAAATGCAAGTACTTGAAGCTTACATCAGCACTGGAAAACTCAGTAATTAAACTATGCATTTTCCATCCCTGAGCTAATTTGGTTCTATAAACAGATAGGTATTTTGCACAAATGTAGTCGGCAGTAAATGTCCACATGGATTCCTAAAATCTTTTATTTCATTATCTTTCACCTTCATCCTTTCTCTCTCTCTCTCTCTCTCACACACACATTTCTCATTTTGTAAAATGAACAAAAAAGTCGTTTTTAGCACTAGTGAATCTGTTTAGGAAATGGATGACCACACAGGAACAGCAAATACCATTACCATCAAGAATCTAGTAACAAGATATTTGAATAATGGTTTATTGTCAAAGTAACTAAACAATGTGCAAAAATGTAGGTGAGGCTATCAACTTTCCCCCATAGGTTGAAAAGAAAATCAAAATATTTCATATCTACATTACAGAATACAGTCATTGCAAAAGTCCAGAGTTGATGTGTACATCTCTGCTTCCAATATCTTAGTAAATTAAAATTTTTTCTATTTATTTATTTAGAAAAATTTTGCAAATGATTTTTATTCTTCTTTAAACACTTGTGTAAGATAAACAACAACCACATCAGTTAATGTTTGGCACGGTATACTATAATATTTGGCAATTATTGTGTTTGCTGATGTTTAAGCAACCATCAGTTTTTGACTTTACTCTCAGGCCATAAAATTTCTGCAAATTGCAATGTCGACTGTTTGAATGTGCCTGTATGTGAGGGTTTGAAGCCACAGTTTAGATGATATGTATGAGCAGACATCTCCCCACACTCTCTCTTTCCTCTATTTTCACCTTCCTTGTTTTTAACAAGCAAGCAATGGGTTTTTTCATTCATGCGAACATCAAAACAGCAAGAACAGCAACAACTAAATGCATCACACATATTCCCATTTCAGGAAAGCACCTGGAACATTTTAGTTAGGTTATTTTCATGATACTATTAAAGCAGTAGAATGTAAGATAAGTTAAAACATCAGATAAAGAAATTATCATACACCGGATGATGGAGGTGTAGAAAATATAAAAGTCAACATTTAACACAATTAACAAATCATGAGAGAGATTAAAAAACAGCAAGTGAGGGCCAAACTTTTGAATCTCTAAGAAGAAAGTTGTTGAAGAAAAGAAGAATGTTTGAAGATGGGAAGTTGCTTGAAAGGATTAGAAAGCCCAGAACATCCAGTGCTGTAAAGTCGAGTCAGTAGCTCCGAACTCAATACGGTTGACACAAGTTAACAAAAGCACCTACTCATTTCTTCCCTGCATATACTCTCAAGTCCCTGAGCACAAAACAGTTGCAACTTGCCGAGAATCTTTAAAGTTTGAACAGCCTTATTTTCAGAGACAAGAACCTCTGTAGGTAAGGAAGATCTCTCAAACATGTCCTCAAAGTTCCCTGAAAATGTAAGGAAATATAAGCAGAGAATCGTTCATGGAAGTGATACTTCCTGTTTTACTGTAGCTCCACAGGTGAGTTAAATACCTCTCTCTCCACGGTCAAGGTTGTTTAATGTGTGTGTATTTCTCACCCTCCCTCCTGACTCCACTCCACTGAAAAATGCGTCATTACACCTCCCTTTTTTGTCTAGAAAAATAGCAAAACTAATGCACATGTACTACATAATCACACCAGGGATTGTAGCCTGAACATAGTTTGATTTTTTTTAAAGCATCACCCAAATTATTTTACCTTCTGGAAAAAAAATCTGCAACTAATTAAAAAATATCAAATAAATTTCCAAAGGTCTTTTGAGCAATAACTATAGAAAAATCAAGTTAAGATTCAAGTTGGTTCTTGCCACATTTTCCACAAAATCTGAATATACTAAGTTTCCGAATGTAACAAATGATATGTCTGTAGTTACATTTCACTCCACCCAGGACATCCAGCTCACTGCGACCCACCGCTGTTGGTGTACCTGTATTAATATCTTCCTAAATGCAAGCCCTGAGACTTCCCATTTTGAGAGAGGAGGGGGCCTGGCAAATTATTTCAGTGTGTGGAATGTTAGTGAAAGAAAAGTTGCATTTAGGATTTTAGTTTTTTGTTGTTCTTTTTTTTTTTTTTTGAATTCTCACTACTATGTTACAAGTTATTTGATACTATAGATCAAAACACACAACATACAAAAACAAATTCTTATCTGTATGTTCTCTGTTTTTTCCATTTTATTTTTTATTTTATTTTTATTTATTTATTTATTTTTATTTCAGCATATTATGGGGGTACATATGTTTAGGTGTTTTTTCCATTTTAATGTGATCCCTTTGTACAGATATTCGAATGGTGTTCCCCGGCTTATTTTAATATATAAGGAATATAGTTTTTAATAAAATGAAATAAAAGATATCTCAAGGTGGTTATGGAAGGTTGAAGAACATGTTTCTGTCTGCAATTGCAAAAGTGCAAGGGCAATATTGTCCATCCACATTGAAGAACTCTGAAAAATTATTATTCAATGCTGAGAGAAAATAAGATGTAAGATTCAGTGAAGCAACCTATCCAAATCAATCACCCATTCTTCAGAACTCTCCACTATAGGGCAATATTAAACTGCATATTTTTTTCCAGTGGTCTAGGACCTTTTCTTGCCAGTTATCTTAAATTTTCTACATTTTGATTTTTTCAAAAGTTTTTCAATATCGTCTTTTATCATATAATCATGCTGACATATCTCTGATAATGTAGGTGTCAAGAGGAAATGTCTCCTTCGCCCTCTGAAGGTTATCTTAAAATAAACTGTCAAAAGGCAGATTAATAAGAGGAAAGGTATCCACATTTATTTGACCACAGTTTGACACGACATGGGGGCATTCAGGATGAAGACTGCAAGAGACAAGGGGAAACTGTCCATTTTTATGCTCAGGTTCAACACAGCGTGGGCAGCCATGTAGAAATATGATGGGAGGAAAGGGCCTGATCTGATGCTGACGGACTGAGGGGGAACCCAGCAAGGCCTGTCTGTCTGGACTCTTCTTGGCTCTATGGAGAAAGCGAAGAATCTTTATGACCACCAGCTCTGTGGCTCCAGAGTAGCCGTTATAAAGAAGCCAACAGGAGGACAGTGGCTAATTATTATCATTATTTTTAGCTAGGCCCTGGCCACAGTTCTCACCTTGCACTCTTTATCAATTTGTAAAGGCTGTTTCAATAATTTCCTCAGAAGTATTGGGAAACATGACCCCACCTCCACGGCTACTGTGAAGGTTACCGAGAATTTCTCTAACGTTCAGCACAGTGACGTGTACATAGTAGGTCCTTAATAAGTTATAATATCTTCATAAAAATTGTATTCCGAGTCAAATCCTGCTGATATTTTGCTTTATGAATTCTATTCTGAAAAGGGTATATTTCATCTCAGATGTAACTCAGAGCGATGGGCTTTGAGTCTTACATGTGAATTCCTTGAGAAATACTGTATAATATTATTTTAATTATTCATCTAACATCTAGCATCATCATCTTGAAGGTAAAAAGAAGTGAGTTGTTCAAAAAGAGAGGTGAAAAGAACCATTTTGGCTGCAGGCCACAGACGTGAGATTTCAGCGTGAGGCAAGTTGGACACTTTATACTGTTATTATTCTTAAGGTCATTTTAATCACGGGGCCGTAAAGTTTGATTTGGTAATGTTTCACCGTAAAACCACCGATATTGCAAATGGGAAAATGTTTTTATGAAGGCCGGTAACGAAACACGATTTCTGCTTGTAACAAGAACACCACCAGCAGGAGGGCTACGAACTGTGCCAGGAAAACACCTGGAGTAGAGAATAATTCATTAAATCTTGATATTTTAAAATAGAAGAGGTAGGGAACATTTTAATTTTATGCCGTTATGGGTAAAAACAGAGGAGCTTTAGAATCGAACTTGAAATGCTCTTCCTTAGTCACACCTACCTGAGTTCAGGAAACACGAACAAAAGATAATTCACATTCCAAAAAGGCTATAAATTTCCCTTTAAGGCTGGAACATTCAAGTATTTAAAAGACTGAGACTTATAGAGAAAGACAGAGATAGAGGTAAATTCATATTTACTGACCTTTCTGAAACCCATAATAATAAAAATCATACAAGAAGAAAAATGCATCTGGAATGGAATGAGGGACTGCCCACAAGCCCCAAACCCAGGTTGTAAACCAGATCTGCCTGGTAGCAGGATTTGGACAAAACAATCATTCACTCTGTGTAAGGCTCTGAGTTATCCAACTCCAGTTGAGTATTGCCAGGGGCAAGGGAAAACAAGCCCTTCACGCTCTGAAGGTTTGCTGAAAATCACCAACAAGAGGCAGATTAGCAGGAGAAAAAGTATACAAATTTTATTACTGTGTAGATGGGAGGCTTCAGAATGAACACCCAAACCAAAGACACAGGGGAAACTGCCCATGTTTATGCTCAGGTTCAACACAGTGTGGACAGCCGTGTAGAAATATGATAGATGAAAGGGCGTGAGCTGATGCTGACGGACTGAGTGGGGACCCAGCAAGGCCTGTCTGTCTAGACTCTTCTTGGCCTCTCTGAGCAGCGTCCTTCCTTCTGGGTGTGGGGCAGGACCCTCTATGGAGTGGGGGTCTCATGACCTACAGCCAAACAAGGCAGGTCAGAGAACTTCTTTATGGCCAATTTTTCACAGAGTACTTCTAGGCTTTACGGCTGGCTTTGGGGAGAAGGGGTTCTGGTTTCCATGGCTACCTCAGGGGAGGATGGGACAGTGACCGGAGGGCAGGAGAAGGTAAGAGGGAAACTTTTGCTCCTGAGCCTTTATTTTGGGGTACTGTTTTCTCAGCCCCAACAGTAGACACCCAGTACTGACAGATCACCAGGGGTAAGTGAGGAAGAGTCTAAGAAAAGGAATGCTTTCACAAACAAAGCAGCACTCACCTACCTCTAAGGATGTAACTATAATGCTAACAAGAATAATAAATGATGTCAGTACACGAATAGAATACTATGTGCACGATCATCTGTGTGACCAGGCTGAATGAGTGCACTGTCTTCATTTCATTGACAAGAAACTAGCTGCGGCTACAGAGAAGTTAAGTGAAAATGGTGGTGTAGTTGGTAACTGACAATGACGAAGTTGGATGTTGATCCGAGACTGTCTCCAGAACACGGCCGCTCTCCTGCTCTGCTATAAAGTCACCCAAATATTGCTCAGAAGTGGAGCCAGATGAGACCTGAATTTGGCAAACTGGGAATGCTTATTGGCTTTGATAAGTATTCAAACACGCCCCTGGCTGACAGATACAGTTGGTTCCCATGGCCAACTGAGGTGCTCAAAGTTAAAACAGAACGAGGCGGCCAGGACTGGGTAAGGGAGCGATCACACACTCTGTGTTCTCAGAGAGATGTTGTGGAAGAGACACAAAACTTCCTCGTTCTGCAATCAAGCCAAACCAGCTCCTGTCGTCTGTTCCAGGTAGACTGTAGCTAGGACTTCCCCAATGGACCACCAGCAGACTGCCTGGCACAGTGACTAGCCACCTGGAACCATCCAGTTAAGAGAAACCAGTGCTTTGGGGCTTTGAGGTCATGCAATGGAGGCTCCATTCCCCTATCCCCTGAAGCCCCTCCCTTGCCCTGGGATTTCTGTGTTTATAATCTTTAACTCTCCAGACCACCCTTGGAGCACACTTGTGTTTTGCACCAAAGAGTGTGTCTCCCCAGTCTGCAGATTGCTTTTAGAAACCAAAGTTCTCCTTTTGCTCTATAGACCTCATGGGTCTTTTGTTTACATAAAGCACATATGGTAGTAACATTCACTGGGTGTCCGGCGGGCGGGAGAGGGGAGGAGGGGATGGGTATATTCATACCTAATGGGTGTGGTGCACACTGTCTGGGGGATGGACGCCCTTGTAGCTCTGAATTGGGTGGCGCAAAGGCAATATGTGTAACCTAAACATTTGTGGCCCTGTAACATGTTGAAATAAAATAATATATATATGTGTATATACATACATACATACACACACACACACATATATATATGTATATCTCAAAAGAAAAGAAAAGAAAAAAGAAAATGGTTT
>RJWJ010021185.1:0-28181 GCA_004363605.1 Indri indri | reverse complement strand
GGAGGGAGAGAAAAGGAAGTCTACATGGATTTTGCTGTTGGGGTGGGGAGGCGGCAGCACCCTCGGGGAAAGGGAAGCCTGGGCGGAGGTGCAGAAGCAGGGCCGCCCAGGGAGAGTGGAAGCCTGACCCCTTGAAGAGCTGTCTGTGAAAGGTGTAGCATGATCCCTTTGAATTGGTAAGATCAAGCGAGATTGCAAAGAACCCAGATGTCACACAGGGAAATTTGGATTCCATTTGAAAAGCAATAGAGAATAGATAGGCTTTTGAGCAGGGGCATGATATGATGTTAATTTCTTCCTCCCTAAGTGTTTTTTTGGTCTCTTAGCCATATCGTGTCCTTATGTCATCCTGCACTAGGTGGGTGCCATAGGCCCGTTACTTTAGAGTGCATTTCAGCCTACATCCTCTGCTCCATGTGTCAGGGGTAGCCCTCTTATTTGAACCAGTAAAATAATCTGAAAAATCCCTTGGAATTGTGTATAATAGGATTTATTTTGTATTAATATTACCAAGAATAAGTAGGGCCATAAAATAATGCCCCAGTTATTTCCTCCCATAATGGGAAGAAAACTCCCACAAAGTTAGGACAATTTGGAAATATCTTCACTCTGACCAGAGTGACTAAATATGATTAACTTGCAGAGAAGATTCTGTTTGGCATTTTGCCTGAGAAAAGAAAGTAGCCAACAGATGACTGCCTTCAAGAGTCAGCCCCCTGAATAGGTGCTGTGATTCCCAGGGAAAGCTGGAATCCACAGAACTCCTTTTAAGTTATGTATTTCCCTCATTTCTGAAGGAGTTTTATCAACTTGTAGTGCACCTCATCTAAGGTACTACTAGCAGTTTGGGCAACACAGTTCCTCTTTGTGCAGGAATGTTCCAAGTGTAGCAGGATCCTCAACATTCCGGGCCCTACCCACTAAATTCCAGGAACACCTTGACACATTGACCAAAACCAACTCTGCACATCCCCAAATCTTCCCTGATGCACAGCACCTTTCTGGCTGAGAGCCACCCAGCTGGAGGATGTCTATCTTCCAGTTAACCAGTCTTATAGAACCAGTAGTAACTGACACTTCCTGTAGCAGAGAGTTAGTTAGTTAGTTAGTTAGTTAGTTAGTTAGTTAGTTAGTTAATTTCCAGAATGCTTCTTTAAGACATGCCCAAGTGATCTACTTTAACTCTTGCTGCCCTCATCCCTCACGTCTCCTCCCTGTAGCCTCACTGAGGAATCTAATGTGAGGACAATAACCTACCATAACTGGGACTCGTGTGTATGGGTGTGAGTCAAGAAGAGTTATGTCTGTGACATGAGAAGTGTAAAGTCTGATTTTTAAAATGAAAGAGGGTCCTTTTCCAGTAACATGCTCTATTCTTTCTCTCTCTCTCTCTTTTTTTTTCTTTTTTTGCTAACTAAAAAAAAAGGAAGGAAAGAAGGAAGGGTGAGAGGGAGGGAGGGAAAAAATCCTCGATGGCTTGGGAACTATTGCACTCATCCTATCATCATTTTTAAATCTACATATCCATGTACAAGTAAATAGAGCACATTTTAAAAATGAACTTTAACCACAGTGATGTTATGTGAAGATCTTTCAAGATAAGTAGAGCAAAAACTAGAGTGTGGTTTTTCAAGTTAAAATGTTGTTTGCTATTATAAACAGTGGGAAGTGAAGGTTGTTGGCTAACAGCTCTATGTTTACAAGGTTTTTGTTTAGAAGTAGCAACATTCTAAAATATGTATTTGAAAAAACTGAGTATGCATAATTATGATGATGTATTTTAGTATTGTTCCTATTATAGGGTAGACTGGCTGTGTGGTATGAGAATGGGCTTTGGAGCCACACTGATTAAGTACACACCTATGAAGTGTGTGACCTTGGGCAGGTAACCTCACAGTGCCTTGGTGTCCCTTTCTATAAAATAAGGTTAATTATGATACCTACATTGTAGGGCTTTTGTACAGATTAAATGAATAAATACATACAACATGCTTATCTCAGTTCCTGGCAGATAAAAGCACTCAATAAATGTTAGATGTTACTACTACTACTACTACTGTTGCTACTACAACTGCTGGTCTGCAGTAGTTGCAGTGCACAGAAACATTTCTGAGCCATGTGAAATTATATGTGGATGGACTAGTGAGCTGGCATTTCATCTCTTCAGTTCACATTGTCTTCTCTTTGGAAAGAAAGAAGACTTTCACTCATGCAATGCCGCAATGATAAAGGGTCTGAACTGAAGTCCCAGGAAGCCCCATATGGAAGTTCCAGATTTTGTGATGGATTTTATAGTTATTTGGTTAAAGTCATAAAGTTATTTAATTTATGCTTTATAGACCCTATACAAGGAAGTTATTTTCAAGTGATGTTTCTGAATTATTAAGAAACAAAATAGGCCTCTTGCTAGATTAATCAGAAACAGAAAAGAAAGGACCCTAATAAGCTCAATCATAAAGTGAAAAGGAGATATTACAACTGATACCACAGAAATACAAAATACCGTTTCTGAATACTATAAAAATATCTATGCACATAGACTTTAAAACATTGAGGAAACGGACAATTCTTGGAAACACGCAACCTCCCCTTGTACCAGACATACAAAGAAGAACTGGTACCTATACTGCAGAAATTATTTCATAACATACAGAAGGAAGGAATTCTTCCCAACTTGTTCTATGAAGCCAATATCACCTTGATACCAAAGCCAGGAAAGGACACAACAAAAAAAGAAAACTATAGACCAATATCCCTTATGAATATAGATGCAAAAATTCTCACTAAAATCCTAGCAAACTTAATTCAGCTGCACATAAAAAAAATAATAATAATCCACGATGATCAAGTGGGCTTCATCCCAGAGATGCAAAGGTGGTTCAACAAATACAAATCTATAAATGTGATTCACTACATAAACATATGCTAAAACAAAGACCGTATGATCCTCTCAATAGACACAGACAAAGCATTTGACAAAATTCAGCACACTTTTATGTTAAGAACTCTTAACAAAATAGGCATAGATGGAATATACCTCAATATTATAAAATCCATATATATAGATATATAACATATAAAGTCCATACATATTATAAAATCCAACAAACCCACAGCCAGCACCATACTGAATGGGGAAAAACTGAAAGCATTTCCACTTAGAACTGGAACCAGACAAGATTGCCCATTGTCACCACTTCTATTCAACATACTGCTGGAAGTCCTACCCAGAGCAATCAGGCAAGAAAATGAAATCAAGTGTATCCGAATGGGGAAAGAAGAGGTCAAGTTATAGCTCTTTGCTGATCATACGATCTTGTATCTATAAAACCCCAAACATTCTGCCAAGAGATTCCTAGAATAGGTAAATAAATTCAGCAACGTCTCAGGTTACAAAATTGATGTACACAAATCAGTAGCATTTCTATACACCAACAGTCAAGCCGAGAATCAAATCAAAGACTCAACACCTTTCACAATAGCACCAAAGAAAATAAAATTCCTAGGAATATATTTAACCAAGGACATGAAAGACCTCTACAGGGAGAACTATGAAACACTGAGGGAGGAAATCTCACAGGCTATAAACAAATGCAGAAACATATCATGCTCATGTATCTGCAGAATCAGCATTGTTAAAATGTCTATACTACCCAAAGCGATTTACAGATTCAGTGCAATCCCCATTAAAATACCAACGTCATTTTTTGCAGATCTAGAAAAAATAATTCTGCTTTTCGTATTGAACCGGAAAAGACCCTGAATAGCCAAAGCAACCTTAAGCAAAAAGAACAAATTGATAGGTATCACTTTACCGACTTCAAGCTGTACTACAAGGCTATAGTAATCAAAACAGCATGGTACTGGCACAAGAACAAAGACATAAATGAATGAATCAGATCAGAGAACCCAGACATAAACCATCCTCATATTGCCATCTGATCTTTGACAAAGCAGACAAAAGCATACACTGTGGATAAGAATCCCTATTCAATAAATGCTACTGGGAACATTGGATAGCCACATGTAGAAGACTGAAACAGGATTGGCATTTCTCACCATTCACAAAAATTAATTCACAATGGATAACAGACTTAAACCTAAGGCATGAAACTGCAGGAATTCTAGAAGAGGTTGGAAAAACTATTATAGACATAGGCCTAGGCAAAGAATATATGAAGAAGACCCCAAAGGCAATCACGGCAAAAATAAAAATAAATAAATGAGGCCTAATTAAATTAAAAAGCTCTGAACAGCCAAGGAAACAATCAATAGAACAAATAGACAATCTACAGAGTAAAAGAAAATATTTGCATGCTGTACAACCAATAAGGGACTAATAACTATATTCTACAAAGAACTCCAACAAATTAGCAAGAAAACATCAAACAACCCCTTTAAAAAATGGGTAAAAGACATGAACAGAAGCTTTTCAAAAGAAGATAGACTAATGGCCAGTAACATATGAAAAAATGCTCAACATCTCTAGTCATCAGGGAAATGCAAATCAAAACCACAATGAGATATCACCTAACCTCGGGGAGAATGGCTTTCATCAAAAAGTCACAAAACAACAGATGCTTGCATGGTTACAGAGAGAAAGGAACACATACACTGTTGGTGGGACTGCACACTAGTACAACCTCTATGGAAAGAAGTATGGAGATACCTCAAAGAACTAAAAGTAGACTTACCATTTGATCCAGCAATCCCGCTACTGGGTATTTATCCATAGGAAAAAAGACATTTTATAAAAAAGACATTTGTACTCGAATGTTTACAGCAGCACAGTTCAGAATCACAAAGATGTGAAAACAACTCACGTGCCCATCAACACGAGCGGATTAATAAAATGTAGTATATGTATACCATGGAGTATTACTCAGCCATAAAAAAATGGTGAACTAATATCTTTTGTAACAACCTAGATGGATCTGGACACCATCCTTTTAAGTGAAATATCACAAGAATGGAGAAACACCACATATACTCACTGCTAAGTTAGACCTAATAGATCAACACTCATGTGCACATATGGGAGTAAAATTCAAGAGAAATCAAGCAGACAGGAGGGTGGAGGAGGGGATGGGTAAATTCACATCTTAAGGGTACAGTGCATACTACCTGGGTGATAGACACACTTATAACTTTGACTCAGACTATACAAAAGCAATTCATGTAACCAAAACATTTGCACCCTTGTAATATTTTGAAATAAGAAAGAAAGAAAGAAAGAAAGAAAGAAAGAAAGAAAGAAAGAAAGAAAGAAAGAAAGAAAAGAAAGAAAGAAAAATTTTTTAGGAAATCAGAATGACATAGGAGAATATCTTATAAACAAATGACTCAGGACACAATTACATTAGAACATACCTATCTATACTGATAAGTGGAACTTGAAGGAGAGGTTCATCCCACTTTGTCTTCAAGATGTCTGATTTTAACATATACTCCAAGTTTCTCCTGTATCTTTATAACAAAATATGATAGCTGTTTTATTACTTTGTGTTTTCAAAATGTCTGTGTCAAATATTTTCTGAATCTCTCAGGCCTTTTCTCTATTCAGTGCTACTGAAAATTATGGCTCCTGCTTTCAGCTATAAATTTAGCCAAGGCTGGTTTAATATAACTAGAGCTTGTCATTTTTCCCATGCTATGGAGTGTCAGATAATCACAAGTGAGCTCATTCCTTATCCCCATACTAACTTTCAATGTTCCACATTAGTTATTACAAACATAGTATTTGAAGAAGACATGTTATTAAGAATTGTAGTGGGTAGGACCACAAAAGTCAATGGGAAACAGCTGTTCTTCTCCACTTGTTTCACTCAAGGTTGATCTTTGGCTTTAGGAGATCTGTGTTTTCAAACAACAATGTCCCACAAGAAGAAGATTCACTATGATTCCTGTCAGTGACTGATGTGAGCAGTGGGTAGTCCAATCACCAGCTCAGGCAGTGAGCTAACTCATGTCTTCATGAGTAAAATGACCACAGTCAAATTGAAACTTTTGGAAATCAGCTCTGAGAAAAAAGAACTTATAATCTTGAAGCACTTCCCTAAATTTTTAAATGAAAAATCTTAAAAACTATATTAATGTAATTCTATATTTTTCACATGTGTTGGTACCTTTTGTACATTGTGATAATATTTCAAATGTATTTTGAAAAGTATATGATTTAAGATATAAGATAGATGGATATTTTAAGTGGATGAAAAACAGACCATTCTATCCCTGATAGTAAAAAAATAAAATGGAGGAATGAGACAATCCCAGAAAAGTAATCCATTGCTTTAAAATTCTACAACTCTCTATACATAATTAACTTGGCATTAGAACTTTCCTTTCATAGAAAGTGAATACTGCTTTTTATTAATAATAGGGAAATTATCTTTTGGCTTGCTCATGATATGCCAGAGTCTGTATAGTTGCTTTTACAAGTGTTATTTAATCTAATATGACAACTCCATTATTAGATAAGGAAACCAAGATTCTAAGGTCTTAGATATCTTTCCAAGGCTACAACTAGTAAGTTACAGAGTGGGATTCAAACTAAGTGGAGAACAGTTTTCTCAAATAAAAACAACTTAGTGTTTCATCACTGCCATATATTAGGTGGTCATTAATCCTAAATATTTGTTAATATTTGTAACTTTTCTTCAAATATTTTTTCATAGGATATTAAAATGATTCTCTAAAGAAGTGAACATGTACAAGGAAGTGACGGAGAGAGATCATCTTTAAGACTTACAGAGGAAAAGAAATGAAGACAAAAGAGTTTGATTTCTCTAATTTGGCAATGAATCTTCCAAAATTCAAATGTGACCATGGTGTTTGTCATATGTATTATTACTGTAAATGTAGAAATGACCCCTACTGGTTTCTGAGGGGCATGGAAAAGGGAAGTTTTCTTAATTCAGAAAATATTCTATAATAAATTTTAAAGAAAAATAGCAAAAATCAATGTAAGTAGGAATGCATTTTGAAGTAATTCTGAAAATACAAAGGCCAGAACAATATGTTCAAAAATAAATATACACATAAGTCATGAACAGTCCCTGTGAGAAGTATCTGCATTAGGCAAATACAATGAAAATTTCCCCAAAACTCCACATCAGTACTGCTATGTATGTCTTCTTCTAGTTCTTCTTCTAGTTCTTGCTCTGCATGCAGTAAAATTTCAAGGTTCATCCCAGTAGCCAAGGAGAAGGCTTCATTATTGAACTGCTAGTACAGATATGCTCCTGTCATCTACTCCTAATTCTTTCTTTATAGAATATGTTTCCTTCATTGATAGATGTACAATTGGATCTTTTTACTTGGCAAGTTAGTGACTCAAATTCAATTATATGTATCTCAAGAAAGTGTTTTTTTAAAAAAGAGAAATAATGTATTCTCAGTGGCTGGGCTCCTATGATACTGCCTCTGGGTTTCCTCCCATTTCCATGACTCTATGGGTATTACAGAGGCTCACAACACTGAAATTTCTATTCCTAGCTTCCCCCAAATCCAAACTTCTCTGTCTTAATGTCCCCTGACTTCCTCATGATGGCTAATAATCATCTCAAACTCACCACGTCTAAGGTGAATTCCTGACTTTCCTCCCCCTTAAACCTGCTCCTCTACATCCTTCACCATTTCAGGAGGACTATTGTTCAAGGCAAAGACCTTCAAGTCATCCTTGACTTGCCTCCTAGTAAGGTAGACCTTGAAAATGCATCTAGAATGTGATCTTTCTTACCCCTCAGTCAAAAGAAGTCTGGTCCAAGCCACCACCATCTCTTGCCTGGATCATTGCTGTAGCCTCTTAACCAGTCATCCTGTTTCTGTTCTTGCTACCCCTACAGGCTGTTCTTACCACAGCAGCCAGGAGGAGCCCTTTAGAATGCTAGTCAGGCCATGCCACCTTCTGCTCCAACCCTCTATTGGCATTCTAACTCACACAGAGTCCTGCCCAAGTCCTCATCTTGCTAACATCTTACTCCCTTGCTACCTCATCGATCACATCTCCTGCTACTCTCCCCTCTCTCACTCTGCTTGAGTGACAAGTCCACCTTGCTGATTCTGGAACACACCAGGCACACTTCTGCTTCAGGGACTTTACACTTGCTCTTCTCTCTGCTTAGAATAATTTTTCTCTCAAATCTCTGCATGGCTTGTCCCATGACTTCCTTTGGGTCTCTCTTCAAATGTCACATTATTAGTGAGGCCTACCCTCACTACCTATTACAAAATAGAAACAACCCTTCACACGTCTTATTTTTCTCCATTGTGCTTATCAGCATCTGACAAACTACATATTTACTCTCTTGTCTATCACTCCAAGTGGTTGTAAGTTCCATGAAGTCAGGGTTTTTGTGCATTTTCTTTCTTGTTGTGCCCCAGAGCCTAAGACTAAAATTGTGTTGACACATTTGTGCAAAATGTGTGGAAAAAAATGACATGGGATCACTAACATGATGAGAAGTCCAAGACAATTTCTATCGTTAGTGGGAATTATATTCTGTTTATAGAAAGTGACACATTTCCTAATTTTGCTTTCTGTGGGCCAAAGTTTATCTAAGGCTCCATTCCTAGAACTCTTGTCTTCAAGATAACGGAGGATCGTGACCAGAGAAGAAGCCCTACTGCAGATTTCAAAATTTCAACTTAGATGATTCACATATGGACAAACAACATAATTCTAGTTATTCTAGAGAATGAAGAAGAAGAATATCTAACAATAGAGTTCAAATAAATAACATGATAAAGACATAGGCAGTAAGCTAATCCACCATTCATCAAGGATGAACAAGACAAGGCAAACTTACATTGCAATAGAAAAACAATAAAGCAGAGCAAGCAGCATCCCTTGCTGCAATAATTTTCTCTCACAATGATGTTAAATAGGTAAATTATAGACTCTCTGTCCTGAGGCCCATTAACTCCTCTAAGCTGTAAGAGAGCAACCAGCACGCAAGGGGTCTCCTAGAGGGTATTTGCCACATCACAGTCTATTAATCATCATCAGAGTTAAGCAAATCTGGTGACTAGGCATGGCCCAGAGACCCTCATATCTTCCACTACTTGCACATGTATCAATTCTTGGTTATCATAGAAAGATCCATTTAACAATAGCCTCAATCTTATCTGACCTTGCCACTACTAAATTGTTTTTACACATTTTCAGTGAACTTCTCATTGCATTTCTCACAAGCTCTGATCCAAATGTCTTTTTCAGTCCCCAAAATGTTGACACCACCTCTTTTTTATTTATAATCAGGGGGAAAAAGGCAAAGGGAATGGGAACAGCATGTACTGAACACCTGCTATATGCTACGAGCTGTGATACATTACATACGTAATTTTCTTATTTCATCCTTGTAATAATGCTATGGGTTCGGTATTACTTCTTCCCCCTTCACAGGTGAAGACACTGAGTATCACAGAGGTTTAGTGACTTGCACAGGATTGCCAGCTAGACCCTGGCAGAGCTGCGACTCAAACCCAGTTTCTGACTGATGCCAAAGCCCATGCTCCTTCCTTCACACTGCATTGCCCCCTTTGAGATGGGACCTCTGAGGACTGTTGAGACTATCCAGCGTGAGCCTTTTCATCTTTCCTCCTGACTCTAACATGCCCCCACTTAGCTGTCTCATAACCTCTGTGTCCACACTTACTCTCTCCTTTTCAGTCCCAGAGCAGTGAACTTTCTGACATCTAATCACTCGCTCCTACGGTGCTGTAGGTCCTAGTTGCTCCCCAACCTCTAAAATCCCAGTAGCTCATTATTTCCTGTAATTTCTTTGTCTTTCTCCTCTGGCTACTTCTCTTCAGCCTACAAACCTGTTCGAGACTCAGGTATAGGGGGAAAACTTTTTCCCTTTACCCTACTCTACCTACCCCTAGAATTACACCTCCCCTGCCCCATTTTCTTTTGCTGCCAGACTTCCTAAAATAATAGTTTACCCTCATCCCTTCTACTTTATCACTTGACAGTTATTTTTATCATAACAGATATTCAATTTTTCAGATATTTTTTTCTACACCTAAAACAAAAAGGTCATATGATTTTTTCTTTGGTATATTGATATGGGGAATAACATTGTTTAATTCTGAATACATTCCAGAAATGTATTACGCTTTTTGCATATTACTGGATTTGAGTTGTTAATATTTTCTTGATGATTTTTTGGCCTCTGTTCATGAGAGATATTGGTCCATAGTTTTATTTTCTTATAATGTATTTGGTTTTTATATCAGGTTGATTCTGTCCTCATAAATGAGTTAGTATATATTCCCTCTTTTATTTTATGGAAGAGTTTATGTAGAATTAGTTTTCATCATTAAGTATTTCCAATGAAGCCTTTTGACCTGGAATTTTCTTTGTTGAAAGAGCTTAAATTATGAATTATGTTTTATCTCTTTTTTATGGTCAGTCTGGCTAGAGATTTATCAATTTTATTATCTTTTCAAAGAACCAGCTTTTTATTTCATTAATTTTTATCAATTATTGGTCTCGTTTACCACCAATTTTTAACCCCTAAAATATCTGGTCTTCTCTCTACTCCTCTGAAACTTATCTAACAAAGGTCCCGAAAGATCTCTCAATAAACAAATGTAGTGGCAATTTCTCTCCATATTTTTATGCTATTAATCATTACTTTACTTTTTCATTCTCTTCTCCCTTGGATTCCTTAGCAATAAACTCTGCTAATTGTCCTTTTATGTCTCTGATTACTCCTTCTCCAATTCCTTTATTTAGTTTTACTTTCCTCTTCCTGTGTCTCAGTCCATTCTTTCTTGGTTATTCCAACCACCTACTTATCTTCCATGCTCATCTATATGCAAATGATTCCAATATTTTTCTTCATCTCTGACTTCTGTGACCTTCAGAAGTGTATACACATTTGCCTGCTAGCTTAAAAATCCTGCTGGGCTCTTTAGCCCTATCTGTCCAAACCTGCTTCTTTTTCACCACTCATCTCTTTCCAGATACAGGGCACTTGGGCATCAGTGGGGCATTTTACAGGATTATTCATGATATCTTCATGATATTCTTGGCAACAAGGTAAACAAATATGGCTAGAGTCAAAGACAAAGGAATTTGTAACTGATGGAGTAACTTTAGCAAACAGAATATTGACACGTGAGTGATTATCTATCTTCCTCAATGGACTGTTGGCTGCAGGAGATACTGACCATGTCTGTCTTATTCACCATGGAGGTACAACACAGGGACAAAGATATTCAGAGAAAGGTATAGAATCCATGGGGTTTTTTTAGGATAGAAAGTGGTAAAAAGCTTATTTTACTTTCTCTGAGAGAGAGAGAGAGAGAGAGAGAGAGAGAGAGAGAGAGAGAGAGAGAGAGAGAGAAGGGAAAGAGAGAGGAGGGAGAGGTCATGGAACATGAAAGAAATAAAGGGATAGTGCTGGCCCCATAGAATCCAAGTTAACTATAATTGTGGTTGACACAGTGTTGGAAGGCATTTAAACTAAGTTATGTTTACTAAGAGAAAGAAGCCAGGCATGGTGGCTCACACCTGTAACCTAGCACTCTGGGAGGCCAAGGCAAGAGGATCGTTTGAGGTCAGGAGTTCGAGACCAGCCTGAGCAAGAACGAGACCCCATCTCTACAAAAAATAGAAAAAATTAGCCAGGCATGGTAGTGAGTGCCTATAGCCCCAGTCACTTGGGAGGTTGAGGCGGGAGGATCACTTGAACCCAGGAGTTTGAGATTGCAATGAGCTACAATGACACCATTGCACTCTAGCTGGGGTGAGAGTGAGAATTTGTCTCAAAAAATAAACAAATAAATAAATAATAAATAAAAATAATAAGAGAAAGAGAACCCAATAATTTCTTGAAGAATGAGTCCCACCTAACAAGGTTGAGATTTTAATAATAGGTAACAATAAATAATAACTAACATTATTGAGGGTTTACTATAAGCTAGGCACTGGGCTAAGTAGACCTTATTATCATTTAGTTCTCACAACTCTGTGAAGTAGGTGCTTTTAAGATTGATATTTACAGATGATGAAAATGAGGCTTACAGAAGCTATGTAACTTGCCCAAAATCACATAGCTGGTAAATAATAGACATGGACTAGGAACCGAATACTAACCCAAAGAGCCACCCTCTTATCCAGTCTTCTATACTCAGATACAAATAACCAACTGCACAAACACAGGACGAAGGAAGTATGGGTCAGCAGTGTTTAAAAATAAAAACAAAAGATTTATTCAAAGTAAATTGAATCTAATTGCTATATTTTATGGCCCCTAAAGAATTCAATATCCTCAGAGCATTCGTGGTTATATAATAACTCAGATAAGGGAGATGCTGATTTTCTTCTGATCTGTGGTAGTCAGACCTCAACTGAAATTCTGCGTAAAGTTCATGGCCTCACACTTTAACATATGCATACTCTATACATGCAGAAGAACTTATACGTGTGTGCGTGTGTGTGAGTGTGTGTGTGTGTGTGTGTGTGTGTGTGTGTGTGTGTGTGTGTATACATACATAGATGGCTGGAGTGAGGAAACGTGAAACCCCTTAGAAGTGGGGTTAGCCTCAGCCATGAGAAGAGAAGCTTTCAGATTTAGGGGACAAGGGTGCCATCACCAACCACTGGAAAAACTGTTCAGATGAAATGTCTTTTCTATGGTTCCCAGGGATGAACAAACACAAGTAATGAATGATAACGCATGACAGATTTCTGCTGACCATCACAAGCTATGAGCTCCCTATTGCCAGAAGTATAGAAATATTCTGACAGAGGCAAGGTACCGTGTGGCAGGGAAGTTGGCAGCTGTGACAGGAGGCCGGTCCTTTACCCCCTTGTCCTGCTCCTCCTGCAATTCCAGCTCTGCTGAATCAGTTGCTCAGCTCTGCTACCCCAACTTCCATCTCCCCCGAGGGCCCTTTATCATGTGCAGATCTCTCCTTTCTCTGCCGCGTTGACTAGGCTTATGCACCGAGCATCCTGCATCTCTTTGCACCAGAACTCCTTCCCTTTGAGCCCAATGCCATGCCCCAGCCACTTAGTTGTTCTCCTGTCCAGGCCAGCCTGTGGTTCCCTAAAGGAGGATGACGATGGGAGCAAAGGGGATACAGACAGTAGATGTGGCATTTGGCTGGATGACTTTATCGCCCCGTCCATCTCTGAGGCTCTCTGGCAAGAGCGTCTGCTCCCACCTCACCGTCCCATATTACGGCAATGCCTGTGGTTCTCCTGGTGTCCCATGCTCAAACTTCAGCACTGTCCTTGCCTCCTCATTCTTTCTCTCCCTTCACACCCAAGTCTTACTGATTATTTCTTGCAGCTGTTTCTCACATCTGTCTTCTCCTTTGATTTCCCACAGTCACCACCCTATTTCAAAAGCCCTCAAAATCTTTCTACCAGACTCTTTCAACAGTCCTCACTGATGGCCCGCCCACCACACACACAAACACTTTCTGTATCTTCCCTCAACCCTCCTTTGGGAGAGCTTCTGGGTTTCTGCTCCAACCCAGTCTTTATACCACTCCCAACATAATCTTCCTGAAACCCTGTTTAAGCATGTCACATTTTTGCTTAAAAACCTCCCCTCTCATACCTCCTGACTAAATAAATTCCAGATATCTTCGAATGTTATGCAGAATCTGACTCTAATCTATAATCTATCTTTCGATGATTACTCATCTTTTTCTCACAATCAAAACCCAACACATCTTTACTGAACATAACTTCTGGCACTTATTTATACTCAATAAATATGGAATAAATTAATAAACAAAGTGGGATGTCACCCATTAACAGAAATTCCAGGACTTGGAGAGCAGAGACATTCTTGTACTCTTCTGTGTACCTCATGCTAGGTCTGTAGAGAGAACTGAATCTTCACAGGATTATTTGTGAGCATGTGTATATGCATGTAGGTGTGTGGGGAGGTGAAAGGAGGGTCACTTTCCTCCTCTCCAACTGGTCCCCTGAAGCTCAGGATGGGAGAGGCTGGGCCACACCAGGGTACATCTGCTAGAGACTGGCTGACTCATGAGAGCTCATGGGAAACACAAAGTCTATTATAATCAGCTCCCTTTAGGACGAAAGCCCTGTCTAACCCTGAACAGGTCAGCCTTGCGGCCCGACCTCCAGGCTTTCTCTGTCCACCCCCTGCTCCTACCCATTTCTCACAGAAACAAAGCAGCCCTCACTCAGCCCCTCACACCCTTTGCAACTTATTCCATCTCCTCTCGTATTTTACTGGGTTAGACTTAATAACAAACTCATGTTGCCTGTTGGCATAACTCCTTTTGCCTCCAGTAATTTTTCTGCTGTGTTCTCTGACAAAGACCTAAGACTTGCAGGGCATCCTCTGTAAGTTACCAGGGGTATCACCGAACATTCTATTGAGCTTGGGATAAACAAAAACAGTGCATTCACTCTCATATTCTTAGCATAAGGACAGGGTGAAATTTTGTTTTCAAGCTTGTTTCAAAACAAACCTGGAAAGACATGCTGCCAGTCTTGTGGCTGCAGTTCAAAGCCCCAAAGGGCCGCACTGAGCTCAAAGCAGTGCCTTGAGCACTTGAGCTCCAAACACATGTTGTGTCTTTGCTCACTTCACGCTAACCACGGGGAGACAGCGACACTGAGTATTGTCTCTGAAACAGCCTCACCTTGCTGTGCCCCCACAAACCAGGCTGAAACCACAACATCCTTCTCATGTATGGCAGACTTCACCATGCACTCCGGAGTCTGAGGTTCATCCTTCTCCCACAGATTTCACTGTTTGAGCCCATTTAATGGTAACACCCCTGCAAATCAAGGAGAGCCTTTGCCACCATGCTCTCTCTGAGAGTATCCAAGGGAAGAGAGTCTTCAATTAAAAGGCATTGCTTAGCTTTCTGATGCTACAAGAGGCCTTTCCAATTTCTTTCTGAATTTAACTACACTTTGTAAAGGTTACCCATTGTGCCAGCAGCATTGCTTGGAAAGTTCCTTTAGAAGGCTAAGATGCCACTTATAAAAATATGCTGCTGTTATTTCTTTCAGAGGGCAACTTCCCCCAAGCCCTTGGATGTTTCTAACTATTGCATTTTCCTAAGGGAGGTGGGAGAAGTAGAAAGCAGGTGATAATAAATGCTTATTGGATATTTAGTATGTGTCAGCCATTATCCTAAGCATTTTGCAAGAATTAGCTCATTTAATCCTCATCTATTAATCTTATAAGGGGGGTATATCACTATCTTGATTATACCGCAAAGGAAGCTAAGGCACAAAGGGGTTAAGGAGCTCACCTAACTCACAGCTAGTAAGAGACTAGGATACCTCTCCACCTCCCTCCCACCATCCCAGGAAGGAAGCTGTCTCCAGGTTCTTTGGCCTTAACCATTTGACTGGACTGCTTTTGTGTCCCCTGTGGGTTAAGTAGAGGCATCGGGAGGTATAAACAAGTGAATAAAGTCCCCAAGAGCTTCCCTGGGCTAAGGATTGGTCTCTCCCACCCTCTGCCTTTTGAGTATCTGCTACCTATTGACAGAACTTTGCCATTGGGGCCTTCACTTATGAAATCTAACTCCATTAATCCAAGTACCTTACTTTCTTTGTAGCTACCTGGCTTGTCTCGCCTGTGTTTGTAATGTTTCACTCCTCCCCAGCCCCCTCATTCTGGTCTCATATTTCTGATCACACCATCCCTCTTCGACCACCTGACCTTACCCTGTGTGGTCCACTCACTGTCCAGCCTCCCAGCTCAGCAGGAAAAGTCTAAACCCTTCATCCTGATAAACACTGGGACAGGTGACAGTGGAACTGATGAGCCCCCAGAATACACTCCCCAAGCTAAGTCCTCTGCTGCAGAGGGGTCATGACAAACCAAGCTGCTTCTGTCAGCCTAGTAGTTCCATTTAATGGCCGATGGAGGAGCAAATGCTAGAACTGACTTTCTTCGATGGCATGATTATGAGACTGTTTGATACAAGAGCACGGGCTGCAAACACAGATGCCACAGACTTGGCAGGCAATTTACAAACATGCAGCAGGCCAGATTTTTTTTTTTTTTAATGACTTCTAAATCTATTTTTAAAAACTTCCCGTTTTTAAAAGAGAGCACAAGATAGATTTCAGTTTTCTCTTAATTCTTCTAGAAGAAAACAGAGTACAAGCACTCTGATACATAGCAATGGGTCTTCATCCTCAATGCTTGATAGGCCAAAGGGCATGGTGAGGGCTATGTCATGCACTAACCGCCTGCAACCAAACGCTACCTGGCAGCAATATATGAAGGCAGAACTTCAGATTTTTATGAAAAATCTTTTACATTGTGAATATAACTAATTCAAACATTTTACAACACTGTATGGTCCAGCTCTGCATAAGCCAAATAAATATCCCTGGGGCTTGTGTGTGGCCTGTGGCCTATCACTTTTTGTCATCACATTTCCAAAAGGGAGTCACTTAAAGCAAGCAAGTCTCACTGCTGGGTTTGGCAGTGAGAGGAGAGGGTCCAAACTGAAAACTTCATGGTTTAAAACCATATGCTCAGGCCCAGCGTTAGATTATATGGCATCCTTGTGTCTCCTCACAAGGCATCCTCAAGAATTATAAAAAGACCTTCCTTCCTTCAGACTGATGGAGCACCATGGCATTGCACAACAGATTGCCTACTAGAGTTCACCCCCATTTTCTTCTCAGTTGATTGAATTTGTACAGTGCACAAGCCACCCAACCATATGCAGCAGCCTTATATGGCCAAACCCAGCAAACCAGGACACTCAAACCACGTGGGTGCCAAAAATTTAAAAATCTAAAGAAGGAAGGCAATGAGAAGACAGTTTCTCCAGCTGTTGCTCTACTAATCCAGGGCTGCCAGACATTTGATTCCTGGGAGTCTATGGGTGCCCCTCCGGATCAAGATCAGCTCTACCACCCCCTCAACAGCTCATGATATTGCCTGCATCATCTGCCCACGCTAGACACGAAAGGGTAGGAGGGAGATGTTACCCAGATGCGTGGGTCCATGGGATGAGGCTGAGCCTTGAAGAAACTAGGAAGTGGCAAAGTTGGACAGGCCCTGATGATATGCCCATAAACACATTGCACAACCTATTGATGCCTCTGCCACACATTCTTTTGCAGTGATGTTGTTTAGACATACACCTCTTACCTTACTCTCAATTTTACCTTCAGAACAAAATCGAAATGCACAAGCCAGCACAGCCTCCTGTAGCCACGCCTCCCGCCATAACTGGGAACGGGGTAAGGTCACTGAGGTGGTGATTACTAACTATTCACATATCAATTGTGATCAGACTGTTGACCACAAACCACAGCTGGGGATCCATTTCCAAACTGGCTGCAGACCCACTTCATAGTACACCCCCTTCCTCTTGCAGAAATTCCCAGGGACAGGACAGCATGGTGAGCAAATGTATTCCCCATACCTACCCCATCATACTGTCTCCTTTCACATCCTCTTAACTCTTTAGGGAATAAAATAAGACTTTGTGAGGAGAAAATATACCTCCCGAAAACCTCATTACAGATTCTAGTGGAGCACTGTGGAGAGTGTGCCCTTTGTTCCCTTCCCATCCTCTGTTCCCCACCTCTGTCCTGGGACACATCCACCCACACCAAACATCCTGCAGCTGAGCAGCACACGGCGGCAGCTCCGTGGCATCACAGGACCTGAGGCCAGAGAACAATCTCCTCCTCCCTCAATCATCCTGTGAGGTGGTGCGTGCTGCTCTTTCTCATGCCGGAGGGAACCGATCCCCATTGCCACTCTAGAGAGGCAAAAAGAAGTATCTAATGAGTGGGCAGGACTGGCCTTGCCATGGAGCCAATGACTGACAGCTGGCTGGCCTCCTGCCTCTGGAAGCTCTTCAAGAGTTGAGCCCCAGTCATATCTGCTTAGCCATGAAACCCTCTGACTTAGGTACTAGGACTCAGAGAAGTGCAGACAATAAACCATTCTTTTTCATGAATGTAGACTTTCTGCTGTGCATGTCACAAGAACCCCAGCATAAGCTTCATCTGGGACTCAAAAGCCCATATGCAGGAGGTCAAATCTTGAGACAAAATGTACCTTGAATATAAGACACTAGAGCCCAGCTACTAGATTCTGTGACAATGTCATGGTCACAGTGTGTTTTCTGTTATGTGGATTTGTCTTCTAGCAAAGCATCCTTATGCCCATGGCCTCAGGAGAGAGAAGACTCTTAAGTAAATGCCAAAAGGGCTGTTTCACTGATGCCTCGGACATGGTGCCCCCTCAGGAGAATGACACCTAAAGAATAGAGACTAAGCTCTTCCCTACATCCGGAAGAACGGCATGCAGCTTTGCCCTCCTCCACTCTACACACACTAGGACTCCAGTGTCCCAGATGCAGCTGGAGACAGATGTCCACTGGGACAAAGATGCTCTATAGGAGAAAAAAAATTTCTGGCAGGACTGGTAATGCTGAAAGAAGGGGACAAAGTCGGCAAAAAATAAGAAATGGCGGACTCTTTGGTTGCCAACCAGATGTTTGAGTACAACACCCTCAAAAAAGAGTCCCCAAAATACTTGGGCAACGTTTTTCATGAACAACATGAAACAATGGGCAACATTTTGCAGGTGGTCCTTAGAGAGTAGGTGGGTTCAAGGCCAAAGAAATTTTAATTGTTGCTCTTAAGGTAAAGCCATTTAGACCTATAAGATGGCAACACCTTGAGAAACTAGACTTAAAAGACATAGATTTTAACTTTCAGAGTCACTTTAGAACTTGCATATATTTTCAAAATTTAGCCTGCATGAAATATTTCCTAAGAATAAGTTGTGCGTGCAATGCATCCTTTAAGTAGAAGGGGGGTTCCTGTCTGAGGAAGATTTCCAAGAACCAGCAGGGTGGTGGGGACACCATGATTCTAACCAAAAAGGCAGGACTGCCTACCTTACTCCTTCGAACCTCACCCCTACACCTTGCTATCAGCACATCTAATTGTGGACCCTGCAACCAAGATGTTCCATACCTGCTTGCCAGCTCTCTGATGCACAGCGAGCCTCAGAACCCTCCTATCTGAAGAAGTTAAATCATAAGTCATAACTGCAATTTTCTGGTGTGGGGAAATCCTACATTATTGAAAATTTAACACTGGGATGGTGATCACAATTCAAACCGTGGTACTCTTGCAGAGAAATGTTTGAAAGTGCCCTATGACACTGACTCACTGTCTGTCTTGTCGAAGTTTCCCCGTCAGAGAAACCCTCACTGACATCATCATATTTTCATATCCTCAAAAAGCAAGCTGTGTTGCCTGGAGGATTTTTCTTTACCACCACACTTCTTAAACTGGAGCACGCGAATGTGACACTGTCAGCAGCAGCGTGGGAAGAATACCCCTGGCACCACAGGGCTACTATCTCCCTGGAGATGTCAGGGTGGAAAGTAATCATTAAACTTGTGAGGAGTTGCTCTTAAACAGTTTCTAAATAGGTAACATGCGCACACAGCAAAGTTCAACATTACACACGTATATTGTGAAAAACAAGTGTCCATTCTGGTTCTATCTGTCAGTTCCACACTCCTCCACGCAAAAGTCAACTACTATTACTAATTTCTTAATCATCCTTCCCTAATTTAACAAACTGCAAGTGATTTTAAACAGTAATTTTTAAATGGTGAAGTGCATATGAATCACTCAGGGATCACATTAAAATGGAGATTTTGATTCAGTCGGCCCGGAGCAGGGCTGCGGTCCTGCATTTCTATCAAGGTCCCAGGCAGCGCTGGTGCTACTGAGCTGTGAACCGCACTGTGAATAACAAGTATTCAAAACATTGTGTTTACTCAAATACATGCTAGTAGAAAGACAGCTTCCAGGAAAGCAAGCTTAGAAATTCTATTAAAATTAAAAATATTTGAAGTCTTCAACTCAAAAATCTCATTCTTGAGGATCTAGTCCGGAGTAAAGCAATACATGTATTTTATATACATATAAAATATATTTATCAATGCTTTGTTTGCCAATAAGTGGGAAATAAAGGCTTACTTATAGGAAATCATTGAGTTCATTTGCAATATATCTATACCATGGGCTACTACGCAGTCCTTTAAAAAGAGAGAGAGAAAAAGAGTTCAGAAATAACTAGTTTTTTTAGAGAAATTTCCACAAGTATTATTGACTGTGTAAAGCCAGACTCAGGTAAGTACGTATTATATTTATGATCCTCTTACTGCAAAAGAAAAGACAAAAACTAAATGTATATGTTTTTGTTTACATGTATGTATGGTTGCAGTGTCTATATACATATATATGCTACATATGATTCTATGAGCATATAGAAAACTATGGAAAGATACAGCCTAAGTTATTAACCTAGATATGAAGGATAAGAGGTAATTGTGGGTGAAATGTCAACCAAAAACAGAAAATGAGAGGAAAATTGAGTTAAAATAACATGTATATCATGTTCATGCAAAATTACATATGTGCATATTTTATGAAGATGGAAATTGGAAAAACCTTATTTTTATATTGAAAAACCCTATATACGGCATCAAGAGCAAAATATACAAACATTGTAAGATAAAACATGAGACTTCGATGTTCTCAGAACATGGTCCTCCTTTCTTAACTTTCTTAAAATGACTTTGGTTTGAATGTTTGAGGTTCCCTGCTTAGCTCATTGGTGCCTACATGGTATCTCTCAGTTTGATTGCTCCGGGCAGAAAAAAAAAATTACAGTGAAGATTGTTATTTCAATAATGACCAAGAAGGTTACTTAGGATTTGGGATCCTCTCAAATCCATTATTCTTAACGGTAGGCACCATAATAGTGATTAAATTCCCTTGAGGTCCGCCTTGAGAAGTAGCACCCGATTCCCCTTCCTAGTGCTCAGAAACTGCCACCTACCTGTAACACCTTCCTCTTCAATGCTTGTCCTCCCCACCTCCCACCCCCGCCTGCCCACTCTGAAGAAACAAACACCAAATTAGCAGTATCTATCCCACATCGCGGTGCAGAATGTGGGGCAGATTACCAAAGGATGTGAGAGGCACACAATTTGAAGCCTTTTTATCCTCTGAGTTAAGAAACATTATTTTTTCCTCCCCACCACTTACCCACATCTAAGCACAATCAGGCAGACACCTAAAATACACGTATGGCAGATCTGCTAGAAGAAAAATATGGCCACACTTGCATTTTGTTTTAAGATTTTCAGATAATATCAAAGATTGTTTCCAAGCCACAGTCCTGGTTTTATAGTCCAGGGCAATGCTTTAACCATTTCAGAAATGGAACAGAGTGTGTGTTTCCAACTCTTTCTCTTTGTAACATCCAGAATAGATTTTAGTTTGACTTCAATGGCAAAGCTATTAGACCTAAATAAATACATAATCTCATACATTCATGACGGTCACCCAAAATGTTTATCTTTATGGGAAATTGAAAAGTACGAAGACATCTAAACATTGGGACAACCAAAATATCCATTATGTGCTTCCTTCTTTTCTGAGAAGGTTCCTTTCTAAAGGAAGATTCTAACCATGGATTAGGACAAAGACAATCTCCCTATCTCATTTTTCTTGTTACCTGCATTAACTTTTCTTGCAGTAGTGTTGATGGGCAGTATACTGTTTACCTACGGTTTGTTAAGGAGAGTCTGCTTAAGTTAGTGTTCTAAGGGTTTCAGGTGCCAATTAAGTATAAACTTTTAGTCTTCCTTGGCAAATAACTTTATGTCCTTCTCACCTCCATCTTTGGGAATCAAGTGTCATCCACTAAGTGGACAGGGTGTCTCCAAGTCTGCATGGATGAAATGGTGAGGGCTATTGCTTAGAACAGTTGGGAGAACCACAGCCTCTGATCCATCATAACTTCTTCTTCTAGCCAAAGACTGGCCTAGAGCTAGGAAGTAAGTGTCCCGGCCCAGCCATTCCCCATGAGGCATTAGCCTCTTTGAACTATAAAGACATCAAGGAGATAAAGTCCACTCTGCCCCCGCCACAGCGTCTCCAGAGTCTTAAGGTCTATTAGAAACTCTTGGTTCTAGACCCGTTGCTGGTTCCTGGAAATGCAGCCAAACAGTATTGCAGGGGGGGATATAGGGTGAGCCATAGATGGCGAGAGACACCCCATGATGAGATGTCAAAATTGTCATACGCGAGTCATGTGCTTTGCAACACGTGTGCCCCCTCTATCATAACGTCACAGCATGGTACATACCAATATATATGATTTGATAGAGAAGACTTTCTGAAAAAAGGAAAAGCATAAGCAACATAATATTTTCTAAGAAGCATAATTCTATTATCTTCAAACACCAAACACACATTTACAGGAACTACAAGGCAACAAAAGTGCTTCCCAATCAAAGGATGTTTTTCATAAGATGACTTTTTTCCCTACAAGTTAACATCTGTAAAATTGGAATGGACCTTGCAATTAATGTCGTTGTAGATTTGGTGAAGTGCAGAAAATAGGAACAATATCAAATTCATTTACGAGTGTCGTTGGTTCTAAAGCAACTGGAAATCCTTGTGAAATAAGTTGCTCTGTTAAGCATGCCCTATCATGTTTTTTGTTTGTTTAACTATGTTTTAACCTAGGAAGTGTTTTCCCTAACTAAATCTCCCTCTAGGTTACCTAATTAGAATTCTGAATTCTTTGATGCCACATAATGATATTTCCCTCTAAAGGCAATTTTTGCTATTATTGTATCATCTGTTTCTATCCTGGCTTGACGTCTATCTGCTTGTCTTCTCATCTCACCTGATTCCATTTGAATGGATTTCAGCTCATCACTCTGGAGAGAGAGCTATGTAATTCTCTTTTCCTCCTCTTTGTTCTCTTTTTTTCTTTTCTTTTTTTTTTTTTTTAGAGACAGGGTCTCACTCTGTCGCCCAGGCTGCAGTGCAGTGGTAGTGGTGTGATCATAACTCACTGCAGCCTCAAACTCCTGGACTCAAGCAATCCTCCAGCCTCAACCTCCTGAGTAGCTAGGGCTACAGGCATGTGTCACCACACCTGACTAACTTTATTTTATTCTTTTGTACAGACACAGACACTATGTTGCCCAGGCTGGTCTCAAATTCTTGGCCTCAAGTGACCCTCCTGCCTGGGCTTCCCAAACTGCTGGGATTATAGGCGTGAGCCACTGTGCCTGGCCCCTCCTTGTTTTCAAATGTTACATAGATTTGTGCTTTTAGAGTTGAACTCCTTCTTAAACAAGTACAATTGTGCTCAGCAGGACACTGACCTGACCTACTTTGATGGGAATGTGTTGCACAATTGCAAATCACTTACCAACACTGGCTGACCTAATTCCAATCATATAAGGTTTATCTGAAACACTTATTGAGAGGGAACATGAATTAAAATCATTATGGAATTATCTCTTCAATCAAACAGGAGCAAAATGACAAAAATGCTACTACAAAATCTTATCCTCTGCTTTTCAGATAGCAGCATCATTTTCCATGATTTTCTTATTTTTCTCCTTGAGTGTTCTTAATGATTCATTATCATCCTTGAGAACCAAACTGCTTCTTTCGTCAACCCTTATCTCCTCTTATATGACCAGTTTATTTCTTCTTACTTTTATAGAATGACGACTCGTAACTAAATGAACTTTTTAATAAATCTCTGAATTAAAAAGCTGTTTTGATCAAATTATCTGGCTGGTTTTTTTGACGTATCCTGTGAAATATTGCCTGGGTATTGTGTATTTGACACTGAACACTGCTATACATAAGATAGGACATATGGAAATACAACTCAAAATGGTACTAAATTAAGCTTTTGGAATATCTAAGTGTTTATATTTCTAAAATTATTCAGATAAACCATCCATCCATTCATTTTTATTATGTAATTGCCAATGTGCTGATTACATGTATTTTAGGCGTTCTCTTATTTGGAAAAATGTTTTTGACACCTATAAACCACAAGTAGAGTGTCAGGTTAAACAAAGCATTTTGTTCCCACAATTTGCTCAAGAACAATTTGTATCTGTAAGCAAAAATTTACCAACATGATTCTGGCCCTAGGTGCTAACAGATCATATGTTGGTTCCCAGCTCAAAATGTAACAGGTCTACAGTGATGAACGGCGAAGGATGAATTGGATTTCAGGAACCAAGCAGAAGAGGAGTGTGGAGCGTCCTTTTAATTTCAATTCAATATTTGGCTCAAGATTTTTATTGTGTTTTTATTGCCTGGAAAACAAGACCGAATTCAACTCATCTGAAAACTCAGTCTCACAAAACACCACTACATCAAAGTGGCTAAAAGAAAATAAACTTCTGGTGCATTATAAAAATAAAAGTTAGTGTCTCAAGGCAGAACTGTTGTCTAACCTATGTAAACAGGAAAACCTAGTCTCTCTAAAGTTTCCTACCTGAACACCTTTTTTTGTTGTTGTGCAAGCAAGCATGTTGGTACATCATCAGGAAACATCAAGATGCTGCCTGCAATGGTTAAAATACCGATTCTTTGACACAGTAACTCACAAGATAAACAAGACAGGAATAGTGGAAGCAAGATAATCAAGACAGAAACAATTGAAGCTAACCAGAGCCGAGCCAACTGTGTGTTATCTGCAACAAAAGGGAGGAAGGGGCCAAGGGAGAGAAAAGATGAAAAGTTGGGCAAAAATGTGTTTAAGATTATTGCCTGCCTTCATTGGGAATTGAAATGGGCATGTGAGGGTAAATTGAGCCAGAGTGATTAAATAACTCAATCTTCTTTTTAAACTTGAAGTCAATCCATCTTCAGAT
The DNA here is from genome assembly GCA_004363605.1 of Indri indri. Lineage (NCBI taxonomy): Eukaryota > Metazoa > Chordata > Mammalia > Primates > Indriidae > Indri > Indri indri. Next base: position 3,452 of record RJWJ010021185.1, on the reverse strand, counting down.
GTGAACATTTTATTTTATTTTATTTTTTTATAAAGGGGAAGAAGTGAGGCTCAATTTCCTTTTTTTTTTTCCTTTTTCGAGACAGAGTCTCATTCTGTTGCCCTGGGCTAGGGCACCGTGGCATCATTATAGGTCACAGCAACCTCAAACTCCTGGGCTCAAGCGATCCTCCCCCCTCAGCCTCCCGAGTAGCTGGGACTATAGGCATGTGCCACCACATCCAGCTAATTTTTCTATTTTTAGTAGAGACGGGGTTCTCGCTCTTGCTCAGGCCAGTCTCAAACTCCTGACCTCAAGCAATCCTGCTGCCTCGGCTTCCCAGAGTGCTAGGATCGCAGGCATGAGCCACCATACCCAGTCCAGATTTGAACATTTTAAATAAGAAGCTACCTTGTCTCTGAAAGCCTGAAAGGTTAATCTTTTCTTGTTTCACTGAAATAGCAACGACACATGCATTTGTTCTCACGGAAGACGCAGGAGTATTTTTCAGATTACATATTATATATATATTTATATTCAGAAATATTCTAATATAGATTTTATTCCTTTCCTAGGAAATAATGTTGTTGTACTAATGAAATGAAGTGATGTGCCCATTGTGTTAGCAACGATGATGATGATGACAATGAGGATGACGGCAACGGCAATAATGATGAAGGGTAGTGAGCCCCATGTACGTGCACTTACTCCCTCCGCTCTTTCAGTAATTTTTGCCAGTTTCAAACCTATTAGGCGTTGTCCTTCTCTCACTGTAACATAGCCCTTTGGTGGATTGTTTTTTCACTGTAGCTTTTCTACCATGAGCTATTATTTTTCTCTCCTGCCTGAGGTCCTTTCCATTCATGATTGGAACTTCCAGATTTTTCTTGAGATACCAAGTTCTCATGATTCTTCCTCAATTCTGGCCATAGCAATTCCAAATAATTTGCTGACATTCATAATTGACTCTAACTTTGCATCATAGTCATTCTCTCAGTTGCTTCATAAACAAACATTTCTTGTAATTGCAAAACATCTACCTAGAAAGTTGGGGGAAAGGGGTAGTGGCATCAGTTTCTTTTTTCAATGTTAATCAGAGAAAGACTGAAAGTGATGCTTTATGACTAAGCTTTTGAAGAAAGGAGACTAGTCAAGTTGGTGCAATCTTTGTCCGGAGTCTGTGGTTGGCATTAAGTATACACTTCCAACATTGTTTTTTATTATCTTAACTGAATTTCTATAATTTAAATATCCCAAGTGATGAAATTAAAAATTTCCAAATAACTCCAAACATCGTGAAATTTGCATTTAGATCCCATATCGCAGTTCATCTGAGAATGGGAAGCACAGCAGTGAATTATCATCCTGATGACCAAAAAGGGGAAAAGAGTTCTGAGCAACAGTGAACCAAGATCAATGGGAACACAAAGGGGAAAAAAGTTATAACTAAGTATTGGAAAACTGGCAGTGAAAAACATCTATTTTTTTTTTTTTTTTTTTTTTTGCCAAATGAGAGTCAATTAAAAACTTATATAAAGAAAGAAGGATGGATAAATATAGGGAAAACCCATCTACCTTAAAGCATAGAGATAAACACAGACTCCAGTGAAGACTGCTTATTTCTTACCCTCTGTCCATCAACAGGATGAGTTTTTGAAATGACTCCGGAGAGCGGATAGCCTTGCTCGTTTTGCCTGGCTGTCCTTTCCCCCAGCCTCCTGGGACCATGTAAATTTGGGAGCCAGAGTAAGTGCTGTATCTACATAACACCAGAACAGGAAGCTGAAAGGGGAAAAGCTCAGTGTATTGTACATCTGACCTCCAAAGAAAGATTTAATTTGACAGCTTTTTATTTTGAGTTGACTGACTTTAGGTATTGAATAGAAAAGCCTAGGTTTGCATGAAATCAAACAAAGGAGACCAAGTAGCGGAACCAACCTTTGATGCAGAGAACAACAGAGAAAGCAGATCTGATGTCCCAACCAGCAACAATAGCCACTGTTTGTGGAATACCTTGTACATGCCGGGTTCCTGCTAAATGCTTTAGGGCTCAAAACTGCCCTTTGCAAAGGCATTATTATATGCATTTTTAAAATGAGAAACTGAGACAGAAAAGAGTGGTTTGCACAGCCAGGTTCTTTCCATCACCCTATAACCTCTCTCTGATGTGATCAGTAGCTCTCTAATGGTACTTAGCTTTTTCCATGTTGTATTGTGGTTATCTGTTTTAATTGCTTCATCTGCTCATATCAAGAGCAGATGCATTTTTAAAATCTTTGTGTATCCTTGAGACTTAGTCCCTAATTTTTGCACAATATTTTTCATTTAAAAAATGAATACATGCTACAATTTAAGAATTTTGTCTAGAAGAGAGGTTTTCTTGATCTCTTCATTTGCTTATTTCTTGCTATGCATACTCTGTGTGACTTTGAGTCAGTCATTTAATCTCCCTAAGTTTTAGATACTTCACCTATAAAATAGGAATAATACAACTACTTAAAAGGGGTTGTAATGAGGCATAAAAAAAAAAATTAATGCACAAAGTAAGTAATGACAAAAACTCCCACTGCAGAAACTCTCTTATCCAGGTGAAATTGATCAGTTAACTAAAAACAATAGAATAAATAATAGCATCATTTAAAAAAATTGTAACCTAAATATTTTTTACTTCAGTTAATTTGCATTCATTTCCCATATATTGATGTAAGACTAAGTGTTTTTCTGAGCATAGTTCCTCTTACTGTAGTTTGGTGTTGTTTTCCACTACTTTCATAATTTCTAGTTTCTCTTTCTTTTAAATGGAGTAATATACTGTTGTGAAACTGAGTGAACAATGCATTTCGATATTTATGGGTTTTCTTATTAATCATTAACAATTATCTCATACCTAATTTGTTGTAATATTTCAATGCAATGAATGAATCAACTTTCTTTTTCAAATAAGTCACATATGTCTTATGGAAATGATAATTTTTATTTTATATTGATGGTTCATCAGTTTATCTAGCATTTAACTAAACTGTGTAATTACCATGACAATTACATCTGGCATAAACCATTCCACTGGTCAGAGCGGTGTGTCTTGGGTGTTTAGCAGGCCTGAAGAGTCAGATAATGGGGAGATCAGATAAGAGAGCTTCTATTGGCTGGGTGCGATGGCTCATGCCTATAATCCTAGCACTCTGGGAGGCCGAGGTGGGTGGATCATTTGAGCTCAGGAGTTCGAGACCAGCCTTAGCAAGAGTGAGACCCCATCTCTACCAAAAATAGAAAGAAATTAATCGGACAGCTAAAAATATATAGAAAAAATTAGCCGGGCATGGTGGCGCATGCCTGTAGTCCCAGCTACCTGGGAGGCTGAGGTAGGAGGATCGCTTGAGCCCAGGAGTTTGAGGTTGCCGTGAGCTAGGCTGACGCCATGGCACTCTAGCCTGGGCAACAGAGTGAGACTCTGTCTCTAAAAAAAAAAAAAA